>PVIC010007964.1:0-49446 GCA_004025085.1 Thryonomys swinderianus | reverse complement strand
TCACTATGTAGCCCAGGCAAGCCTCGAACTCAGCAATCCTCCTGCCTCTGCCTCCCTAGTGCTGGGATGACAGGCGTGAGCCACCACGCCTGCCCGGCACTGTGGTATGTGGTATTGATTGCTGGTGGGCGTGTCACCACGCCCAGCATTGTATGTGGTTACCGGGATCAAACTCAGGACCTTGCACTTTCGAGGCAGGCGCTGGAACCACTGAGCTAAATCTCCGGCCCTGATGTCAATCATAACAGAGAAACCTCCACCTAATGAATCTGTGCAAGTTGCTGGGCTCTCTGTGCTGGAAGTTGGTCTCCTGTCTGTGACTTTGCCAAGACAAATAGTTCAAGGACAGAGCCCTGGGTTGAGCAGTGGCTTTGGCCAGGTTGGGGGTGGGGCAGGGAGGTTAATTTATATTATGGGATGTTGTCTTCAAGCAGCCAGCCACCAGCTCCCTCTCAGGCCCAGGTGTGAGGACACCCACACGTGCACCTTTGGCTCTGGGTCCTGGCCCTGTGCCTTGAGCCCCCAGAGTCCTCTGCGCCTCAGTCAGGCCTCAGCCCCACCTCTGGCTCCGTGTCATGCTCTGTCCCTGAGGGCGGGTTCTGTCTGTCCCTGAAGCTCCATGCACCACCACCCAGGGGCCTCTGTGAGCTGCTGCCCTCCTGCCTGGGGCTCTTCTGGGTCTTCTTTTCCTTCTTTCGTTGATTTTTTTTTTTTTTTTTTTTGAGACAGGGTCTCACTTTGTAGTTCAGGCTGGCTCTGAGCTCACTCTGTAGCCCAGGCAAGCCTCGAACTCAGCAATCCTCCTGCCTCTGCCTCCCGAGTGCTGGGATTACAGGCGTGAGCCACCACGCCCGGCCTTTCGTTGATTTTTGAAACAGGGTCTTGCTGTGTTGCATAGGCTGGTCTGAATCTTGAGGTCCTCCTGCCTCAGCCTCCCAAGGGCTGAGAATGCAGGCTGTAGACCACCAACATTTAGCCCTGGGGGCTCTTCTGACTTTCTCTCTTCTGTACTCCGGCTTTGCTTGCCTCTCCCTGTCCCTATCTCCCTCTCTCGCCCGCAGCATGCACTTGTGAAGTTCCTACTGTGTACTGAGAGCCTCAGAGTGAACTCTGTCAGGCAGGCGCCAGCTGCCGTGGCGGCACAATGGAAGGTTGGGGATTCGTCGTTTTATTTCATGGTCTCTGGCTCAGTGTCCCACACGCGTAATCCGGTTAGACCCTGGGAAACTTAGTTAGCGGGCTGGAACAGTTTGGGCCGACGGGTCCACTTTTTCAGCCAGAAAGTTGATGAGAATGGACTGCAAATGAGATCCTTGTCCAGAGAGATGGGAAGTAATGCTGCATTTCAAGGGCTGGTGTGAAAGAAACACAAACCACTTGACTGGGAATTCAGAAATCGATTCCAAGTTGAAATGAGGCTATCTCAGGCCAATCTGGTTAAATATATAATTACAATTAATTTCACCCATTTCTTTGACTCTTTTTTAAAATGTGGCAAATAGAAAATGTTGGTGGTATGGGAGCCGGGTGTGGTGGTACATGTGTGTAATTCCAGTCTTCTGGGAGGCTGAGGCAGGAGGATCCCAAATTCAAATCCACTCTATGCAACTTAGCAAGACTGTGCCTCAAAATAGTAAAATTTTTAAAAGAGCTGGGGATGTAGCTCAGTGGAGAGGCCCTGGGTTGGATCCCCAGTAACATAAGGAAAAAACAAAACAAAACAAAACACAACAACGTAGCCATGGGGCTCATGTTGTGCATCTAGGGAAGGTAGGCAGTTTCATGGACCCCTAGGGGTGACAGGTCCCCAGATGGAGAAAGAGCCTGAGGGGCCACCCCCTTCTGCTGCTCAGAGCCCCGGCCCAATCCCTCCCTCCCAAACAGGGGCTGAGAGAGGACCCTGGAGCCATCCCAGGAATGTGGGTCTCCAGGGCCTCGGTTTCCCTCTGCGAAGGGAATCACCACGGCGACCACACAGGCTGCTCCCCAGGTGGCAGGCGCCACATGAGGGCCCAGAACCTAGCACGCAAGGGAGGGAGGACTATCACCCTCCATCCCGGTGCCCCTTTCCCAGCTCTTGCTCTCCTGGCTCCGGAGCGTGGTGGGAATCGGAGAGGGAAGAAGGAAAAACAAGCCAAAGGGTCAAGCATCAGAACCAGATGTGACAGGCTCACTGGTCGCTGCCATGGCAAACAGCACCATGCAGGGTGAGGGCGTCACAGGGTTCTGTAGCCACCCTGTCTGCTCAGCAGGCCCCAGGGGCCGAGTGACAGAGCCGGCATCTGAACCTGGGTGGCTGCTGGGGTCTTTTTTTTGCTTCCCTTTTTTTTTAGACAGCATCTTGCTGACCATGAACTCATAGAGATTCTCCTGCCTCAGCCCTCCAAATGCAGGGATCACAGGCCTGATCCACCACACCTAGTTTGGGGCCATTTTCCCTTGCAGCAGTGCCATTCCCATCTCTTCTCTTTGCCCCTCAGTCCCTCATGAGTGGCCCCCACATCTCTCTGGGGCCTCTGTCCCAGACTTTCTGCAAGATTAGGGTCCCCCCTCCTCAAGAATGATCAGAGACGCAGGACCACAGAGGGCAGCGACAGCTTCCTGTGGCCTCTCCCGTGTCCCCGGAGGCCTCCTGCACAGGGCCAACCCAAAGCCCACCCAAGGCACACCAGTCCAAAAGGCCATCAGTCTATCCATCCGTCTGTCCATCCGTCCGTCCGTCTGTCCATCGGGACCTTGATGCTGCCCAGGGAGGACGTCGCTAAGCCTCCTCTGGGCAGAAGCTCCCTCGGGATCCTGCCTCACTCGGTCTTCCTCCTCCTCCCCAAAGCTAGGGTGTGCTAGAGTCTGGTTTTCCTGGTTCGAATCCTGGCTACACCCCATTTGACAGCTGTGTGACCCTGGGCAAATTCTTTACCTTCTCTGGGCCTCACGTTTTAAATAAGGTGATGGCTCTGAATCATCCTCCTGGGCTGATGTCAGGCTGAGATGTGGGTGGGAGGATTAAGTGAGATAATACACACCACATGGTGAGCATACCAGGGACACAGGCCCTAGAGAGCCCTGTGCTGCGTCCCTGTCAGCTCTGCCAGCAGAGCCCAACCTGCCTGTTTCCTGGCTCTTTCCCTCCTCAAGCATTTATTTTGTTCTTCTCAACAAGTAGATATCTTTTTTCTTTCTTCAGGACTGGGGATCAAACTCGGGCCCTTGTGCTTCCAAAGTAGGCACGGTACCACTTGAGCTAAGCCCCCAGCCCTATTTTGTTCATAATAAATCTCTTAGTTCACTGGATACATACAGGACTGTATGTACATACATATATGCATACAACATGCCATGGATGAAGGAGTGTATAACAAAGCCCTGGGTCTAAGACCTCTAGGGCGACAGTCTTGGTGGCTATTTCAGGGCCCAAAGTAAATTCCGGTGGCTTGTGTCCCACAGGCTATCATCCAAAGACAATGTACGACTTAGTTTTTCTTGTTCAGGGAGCTTACAGTGCAATCATGAGCCAGTTGTGTGGTGGCTCACGCCTGTGATCCCAGCACTCAGGAGGCTGAGGCAGGAGGGTTGCAAAGAGTTCAAGGCCAGCAGGGGCTACATAGAGAGTCAAGCGAGAGCCTGTCTGAAAAACAAACCAGTCCTTTGATAAAAAATGTAATGCAAGCAGGCTGGCTAGAGCCTGGGGTTATTGTCTTTGCTTAATGCCCAGCATGGGACTATGCACCTCCTTGGCACCTCCTCGGCTCCTCTGCCCACCCAGGACACATCTGATCTTACTGGTGGCCTGTGCCCTCACCACCTTCCCCTCCCCAGCATGCTGCCCCTCCTCACCTGCCTCATAACCCTGACTCATTGCTGCCCTGAGTTGCCCAATCTCGCCTCTGTCCATCCCTTCATTCATTCCAGCAGGCCGTTCTCACCAACTCAGCTCCATGCAAACCCCCAACAGGCTGCGACTCAGCGACAAAGGGTGGGTCTGACCACAGACCAGTGCCAGCAGGGACGCCGGGTGGGCACAGATGTCCCTGCCCTGGCCAGGCAGCCTCAGTGTTGGCATGCAAGCTCTGGCCTGAGACCAGTTTTGGCGGCAAGCAAGAGAGAGCAGAGGTCGCCAGAAAAGGTGGGTACATACGATCAGGCGACCGACCAGGCGACTGGGCTGGGGCGGAGCGGGGTGAAGAGGTAGGCTGACGCCAGGGTCTGGGGATGATGGGGAAAGAGAGGCCAGGAGATCACAGCGGGCTTCCACTGCCGGAGGGGCGGGTGCGGGAGACCAGAGGGAGCCTGCGCCCCAGCCCCGTGCCCATTCCAAACCAGGGCCTGTACTGCTTCCTGTGGAAGGGAGCTTTCCTTCTCTTCCAAAGCTTTCGTGAGCTATCGCACGGAAGCAAGGGAGCCCCAGAAGGGACTACGGAAAGAAGGCAGCTGGGGACAGACTTGGGGTTTAGAGGGAGCTTCTTTGGGCATCCCTGCCACAGAGACCTGGTGCCAAGGTCTGGGGCAGGAGCCCGAGGTGTGGCCCAGGAACCTGGCAGCGGCCCACCAGCAGCACTGCTGCTCCGTGGATGGAGTGCAGGGCTCACTGGGGTGGGGCTGAGGCCAGTGCCTGAGGCCTGGAGGGCAGCCTGGGACCCCTGGGGGCTGGCTGGGGCCTGGAGCTGGGCACGGCCTGGCCGGCTGGGCTCCAACAAAACCACAGAAGCAGGCGGTGTGGACAGGTAACCGAGGCCCTGAGAGCGAGGCCCTCCTGGGCCCAGAGGCCGCCACCCTGGGCAAGCTGGAGATGCTGTGGCACATAGGATGACCCCAGCTCTGGGCGCCCCAGGGAGGGTCCCGCCACGAGCTCAGGAGGGCCAGGCGGGTCGGGGAGAGGCCTCAGTCCTGGCAGAGGCTCTGCGCTGAGCGGCTTCTGAGAACGCAGGCAGAGCTCCAGCAGGAAGGGCTGGGCCAGGCCAGCAGCCCCTCGGGCCGAGCTGCTGGGCTGCTTGTCCAGCCGCAGGGTGCAGGGTGCGGTGGGGTGCCCTGGCCCTTCCAAGGGCCCTTCCAGTGCCCTGGGCACTGGAGCCCCCAACAGCATGCTGGGTGGAGGGGTGGCTGCCTATGTCCACTGGGCCTCCCTCCTCCCCTGGGAAATGGAGCCCCCTCAGGCCCTCGGGGGGGACCATGAGAACCCCATCCAGTCTGCGTCATTGCTTTCCCTTTCAGCCTCAGCTTCCCCATCAGAAGCAGGTGTCTGACTCCCCGGACGGCCCCCAGAGCTGGAGGGCTCGGTCCTCCCCCATCCTGCCTGGCCTCTACCTTCCAGGCACAGCTTCTCCCGCAGGGACCCCCGGGCATCGCCACCCTGCCCTCCTCACTCTGCCACTCTCCAGGGGGCACATTTGGGCCCAAAGGCAACGAAGTCTCAAGACACAGTCCATAGTGGCTTAGCATTTGTGGTCATCCTCCTGCCTCAGCCTGCTGAGCACTGAGATTACAGGCATGTACCACCATGCCTGGCCACCACCCTCATTCTTTGAGGGCTTTTGAAGGGGTGTCCTAGGAAGAAATGGGGTACAGTAAGCCCTTCGGTTTGGTGGGAAGCTCCTGGGCACCGCGCACCACCCAGGTAGGCACCATGGGAGGTGCTGGCTGCAGGCCCCTTGCACAGAGGAGCACCCAGGCCAAGGTGACTCAGGCCCGGTGGCCCTGCTCCCTTCCCTGCAGGGGCCCTGGCTACAGACGCCTGCTTCGCCCTCCCCCGACTCCGCTCCAGAGTCTCAGGCACCTCACCCGATCTCCGAGATGTTCTCAAAGCTGCCCGGCATCCCGTGGGTTTGGGGCCCGTCCATGGCGGTGGGCAAGGGGCGGGAGGAGAGGAGCCGGCGGCCGGCGTGCACAGCCCAGTCTGTCTCCCAGCGAGCAAGTGCCAGGTGCCCGCCAGGTGCAACCTCGCCTGCCCAGGGGCGGGGCAGCAGCCGGTTCGCCCAGGCGCTGCCCTCGCCCGCCCAGGGGCGGGGCGGCAGCCTGTTCACCCAGGTGCTGCCCACGCCCCACAGCCCAACAGGAGGGATGGGCACCTCCCTGCGTGGAGGGCAGGGGAGAAGAGGGAGGGGCCGTGCCAGCCCCAACCAATGGGGCCTCTGAGGCCTGGACCATCCACCCATCTTCTTGGTTCATTCGTTCATCCTTTCTCTTTTTTCTCTTCTTTGGATTTTCTTCTTCTGGAATCAAACTCAGGCCCTTGCACTCTCTGGGCAGGTGCGATGCCCCTGAGCCACACCTCCGTCCCTTCTTCAGACTTGTAAATCAGGGTTTTGCTCTGTAGTCCAGATTGGCCTCAAACTAGCCAAATCCTCCTTCCTCAGCCTCCCGAATTCTGGGGTCACAGGCACGTGCCACCGCACCTGACTTCACTCATCCATTTTTATCTGTTCAAGAGCCATTTACCGAGTGCCTGCTGTCTGCCGGGTGCTGTTCTAAGCGCCAGGGCAGAGCCAGGAGCAGGACAGCAACAGCGTCCTCCTGGGTGACCTGCAGGGTCTGAGTGACAGCAGCAAAGTGAGGAAGGGGCGAGGATGCTGGGAGGTCAGAGACAGAGACCCAGGGCGGGGCAGGGATACGGCAGAGACATACAGAGGGCCAGAGACCGAGAGAGACAGTGAGAGGATGAGAGAGATGGAGGCATGGGGAGGGACAGACAGTGAAAGCGGAGAGAGACCCAAATGGACAGATCCGGGCAAGGCCCAAGACAGGAGGGGCCCAGAGATGCGAGTCCAAGGGCCTGGTGGACAGCTGTGCCTGGAAAGTACGTCCCAGGCCCGGGTCCCTGTATGTGCTGCCAGTCAAGCCAGGGCCCACCGGAAGAGACATTTTTAGTGAGCAAAAGAAATAACCCTGACATATTTAAAAACACTCTCTCTAAAAAAAAAACCCCACACACTTCAAAGCCGGGTATAAACCCTGGGATTTAGCTCAAGTAGTACTGTGCCTACCTTGGAAGCACAATGGCCCAAGTTCGATTCCCAGAACAGAAAAAACAAACACAAAACGAACAAAATCCCAAAACCAAGTCGGGTGGTGCATACTTCTAATTCTAGCATTCAAGAAGCTGAGACAGGAGGATCACTTTGAGTTTGAGGACAGCCTCAGCTACATAGTGAATTCGAGGCAGCCTGAACCTCACAGCGAGACCCTGAAAGAAAGAAAGGAAGAAGCAAAAAAAAAAAAAAAAAAAGCCTCTGAGAGATGAGTCAAGAAAGAAAACAAAAGTTGCTATGCTACCTCCAAAATACTATCACAAACATTTCAACAGGATTTTTCTCAGAATTTCTCACTTCTCTGGGATCAGGGAAATTTTAGTGAGATGAATAAATTACCTCTCTCCCCAATCATCATTTAAGGCTTTGAGTTTTGGGAGTTTTGGTTGTTTTCTGTTTTTATTTTTAAATTTTAATTTAGTTCAATTTTTAGTACTAGGGATTGAACCCAGCGCCTTTGCACTGAGCTATATATCAGTGCCCCAACCCCTTTGAGACAGGGTCTTACTAAGTCACTAAACTGGTGATCCTCCTGCCTCAGCCTCCTGGGGTGCTGGGATGACAGATGTACCTATTACATGCCTGGTTTAAAATTTTATTTACTAATTACTATTGCACTGTTGAGGGCGATGGGAGAGGTCATTCTCCCAAGGATATGTGGACTAAAGGCCCAGAGAGGTGGTGTGACCCTTCACGCTGAGAACAGGCAGGTGATAAATGTGTGGGGTGTCTCATGTCCTCAGCTTTTCCAGGCAAAGACTCAGCTCCGAGGCCTGGAGCTGGGGGGACCTCTGGCCCCTAGCCCTGACTGAGCCCCACAACCCTCCCCCCTTATTCCTTTCACTTCCCAGGATGCATGGAGGGCAGCTGGGGACAGCAGTGCCTTCCTCAGCCTGGGCGGGCCACTTCCTCCTTGAGGAGGTGACCCTGTCCTGTCGTGCCCACTGGAAGTCACTGACCCCACACTGCTGTGCACCCTGCCAGCCTCTGGTCCCCTGGAGAGTCTGGGCAGATGGGCAGGCGTCGCTGGGCATAGGAAGAGCCAGGAGGACCCCGTGTGGCCACAGGGGTGCCGAGAGCAAAGGGCCCAGGCTGTCCCAGAGAGCCCAAGATGTCCCCACCCCAGGGCCTTTGCACCCACTGCTCTCCAGGGTCCTCAGCATCACCTCCCAGCCTGCGCAGGGCACTCCCCCCCACGGCAGTCGCAGATCCACAGAGATCTGCCCTCACCAACACCCTGAGGGGTGTGCAGACCCGCAGGGCCGGCCCAGAGGCAGGGGCAGGGCGAGGGCTGATGCTCTCTGCGGCCTGGCCCGGCCCACCACGCTTGGCTGGGGTTTCTTCCTGGACCTCACGGAAACCACGAGGGAGTTTAATCTGCAGTGTTTTATGTTACTGGTTTTAGGAGGGTGGAAACTTAATCCGGCCGCTATGAGCAGAGGTGTGGCCTCTGGGAAATGATTAAGTGGGATGAGGTCACCCAGGTGCGGTGCAAATGAATGAATGAAAATGAGTGAATGATGGCGGCTTCGGCAGGACTGGGAGAAGGGCTGGGGCGCCCGGGCCTCCACAGACTGACACCTGCTTCCTCTACAACTACCAGGTACATCAACTTTTTTCTTTATAAAATACCAGTTTCATGTATTTTTTATAGTAATTAAAAACTGGCCCATAACCACGCATCCATCCATCCATCCGCCCACTCACCCACCCACCCATCCATCCTTCCACCCCTCCACCCAACATCCATCCAAGGGTCCATCCACCCATTATCCATCCAGTATCCCCCCATCCCATCAGGATTCTCCCACCCACCCACCGTTTTCCATTCCATGAATCCATTCACAGAATGCTCCCTCCACCTGTTCATCTACCCATCATCCACCTGTGTTCATCTGGCCAACCATGCTTCATCCTAATACCTGTCCATCCACCATGCCTTGAACTAACATCGGAGAAGTGTCTTCGGTCAGTCCTCGTGCAAGAGAGCAAGTAAATGTCCCTAGAGTCGAGCTAACCAAAGTGGAAAAGGGTCACAAATGACCAAGGGAATACAAATTTTCAATCCCACTTTATTTTAATTAATTCAAATGTAGTTTTAATCACAGAAACTGAATAAAATAATCTCCCCTGAAATACAACAAGGATGTTTTGGTAAGACTACATTTCACTAGGCAAGGAGGTGTGTGCCTGTGATCCCAGCACTTGAAAGGCTGAGGCAGGAGGACTGCCATGAGTGTGAGGTCAGCCTGGGCTATATAGTGAGTTCAAGACCAGACTGAACCACATATCAGATCCTGTCTCAAAACAAAATGAAAGATGACAATTGTACTGCTGGCGGCTGAGCATAGGAACTGAGACACAAAGCCTATGAAACGTCCCAGGGTGATTTTGATGTTTGACATATGCACTGGAAAACAGATTGATGAAATAGATTCCTTGAATTAATTTCACCTGTTTTACTTTTTAAAAAATGTGCCAGAGTGGGCCAGAGATTTAGCTCAGTAGTTCCAGCGCCTGCCTTGCAAGCACAAGGTCCTGAGTTCTATCCCCAGTAACCACATACAACAATGCTGGGCGTGGTGACTCACGCCCACCAACAATCAGTACCACACACCACAATGCCGGGCGTGGTGGCTCACGCCTGTAATCCCAGCACTCGGGAGGCAGAGGCAAGAGGATTGCTGAGTTCGAGGCTTGCCTGGGCTACATAGTGAGCTCAGGGCCAGCCTGAACCACAAAGTGAGACCCTGTCTCAAAAATAAACAAATAAAAATGTGTCAGGGCCAGGCATGGAGGCACAACCGTGTAATCCTACACTCTGGCATGAAGCGGAGCCAGGGAGAACTCCTCACTGCACCGCGAGTTCAAAACCAGGCTGAGCTACATATGGAGAAGCTATTGTCCAGAATGTGGCAGCCAGCAAGCCTGAAATGTGCATCGTTTCTCCTGGCTCTGGGAGGCCGAGAGTAGTCTTGGCTGGGTGTCCCCTGGAGAGGTCGGGGCAGTGAGGGGCTCCCCAGGGAACAGATGCCCCAGGAAGACCAAGGACAGGATGCAGAACTGAGCGGCACCCTGAGCTCAAACTCGAGGTGGGCTGGGCTGGAAGCCAGAGCAGCGCTGGCAGGAACTTCCTCTCCCCCAACAGGACCCCGGGGGCAGGGATGGCGGGCCAGGCGCTGGGTGGGACGTCCTGAACACTCACTTCTGTCTCAGAGTGGGTGAGGATGCGCCCTCCACCCCTAAACCTCCTGGAAGATGGGGTGCTGGCCGCATGGTCCACCAGCCCGGAGAAAGCTCCTTCCGGCCAGGGGCCGGCCTGCAGCGAGGCAGGACTCCGAGCTCGGGGTGCTGCGGGGACCGGGCCCAGCCCTCCCGGGCAGCCAGCCCCTCTCAGCCCTGGCATGTGCGCTGTGCTGCGGGAGCAGAGGTGGCAAAGGGAGGTCACTGGGTCATGAGGTCACGTTTCCAAAGAATCAAGGCCATTGTCACCTCCAGAGCCCAACCTTTCCATTAAAAGCTGGTAATTGCCACAAATACCAGGAGGGCTCGGCTGCCTGAGAGGCCGGGTTCCCAGAGGGAGCGGCTGGGGGAGGCGCCGCGGGCCGGACTCGGGAAGGGGCCGAGCAGGGAGCTTGCGGGCCCGGGCCGGGGCGATGGGCCGAGGCCCAGGGGCCCTTCCGGGACACCGCGCCGGGGAGGGTGGGGAGAGGAGGGCAGGGACTGAGGACCGCGGGAGGCCGCTGACTCCTCCGAGCCGGCTCTCCTTTCCCCGGCCCCCTCTAATCGCGGGTCCATCTGGGGTGTGCGGCGTGGCAGAAACCTTCCTGTCCTCCGCCCCGATTACTCCATTGCGGAGGAGCCGCCGCGGGGCCGATACCGCCCCCGCCCTTCCCGCCCGCACCCTCTCCCGGGAGGGTCGGGGGTCCGCGGCGAGTCCCTCTGCCGGTGGGGACAGGGACCGGGGTTGCGCGGCCGAGAACCGGGGTCGAAAGCAACCGCCCAGCCGAGCGTGGCGACCCGCCCCTGAAACCCTAGCAGCCATGGGAAGGTTGAGGCAGGAAGATCGCCGCGAGTTCGAGGCCAGCCTGGGCTACGTTGTGAGTAGTTTAAGACCAGCCTGGACAAAGCGAGTCTGTCTCAAAACAAAACAAAACCCCCAAAGCCTTAGGATCTACTGAGTCCGAGCGAGGGGCTCGGGGTTTAGGGCCGGGATACTGCGGTCCTGGTGTGTACAGGTGGGCACAGGTGAGAGACCCCTCCCCTCGGCTCCCTGCTGCCCCAGCGCGGCCCTCCTTGTCCCCAGCCTCCTCCCAGGTGCCAGGACCAGCCAAACCCGCCGCGCCGGTCCGCACCACCCGCCCCTCACCCTCCCGCCCGGGCGGGGAGGAGGTGGGCGGGGGGCGGGGTCGGGAACCGGCGCCAGCCCTGCTGGGTCCCGACCTCGGCCCCGCCTGCCGCCTTCCGGGTCTGTTTCCTTTTTGCCTTCGGCGCCCCTAGAACCTGCTCCCCAACCCCGCGCCACGTGCGACCCGCCTCCCCATCCAGACTCCTGTGAATCTGTCACCTTCTCCTGGAAAAGGGGCTTGAAATACTGGAGCACTGGAGATTCAACTCAGATCTTTCGCACTGAACTACATCTCCAACCGGTTCTAGTTTTTATTCTGAGACAGGGCCTGCATAAATTGCAAAGTTGACCAGATTGGGCTCATGCTTGGAATTCTCCTGCCTCAGCCTCCCGGCCATGGTGTGAACAAGAGTGTGCCACCAAGGGCCCAGCTACCACAGGGATCCGGAGATGAGGAGATGATCTTGGAGTATGAGGAGAGCCCCTGTCCTCACAAAGGGCTGATGAGTGTGGGAGGGAGATGCCCGACAGAGGCTGCTGTGGCTGGCTTTGGAGGAGGTGGAGACGCGCCTAGAAAAAGAGAAATGGCACCCCAGCCCCCCAAAGAGCCCAGCCCACACCTGGAATCGGCCCCACAACCACCATTTTGGACGTCTGACTTTAAAACTATAAGAAATAAACATGTCTTGTTTAAGAATTTCTTTTTTCCCTGTACTGGGAATCAAACTTTAGACCTTGACCTTGCTAGGCAGGTGCAGTGTCACTGAGCTACACTTTCAGCCTTTTTGTCTTGTTTTAAACCACGAAATCTGGGCTAATGATGGTCTTAGTGGTCAAAGAAAATGCAGGAAGGAGAAGGGTGACAGAGGACAGACAGCCACATATGACTTCTGCGGGTGACAAGCACTAAGCAGAACACTTAGGGTGGGAACAGGGCTGGGGTGTTTCGGGGCTGTCAGGGTGGCCTCTTGAAGGAGACAGATATCTGCAGGAGCCGTTCAGATATCCAGAGCAGGCCATATGTGCCTGACGTCCAGCACCCAGGAGGCTGAGGCAGGAGGATTACCACAAGTTCAAGCCCAGCCTGGGCTCCACAATGAGACCATGCCTCAAAAACAAACCAAAGCCCAGATGGAGACATCTGAAAGAGCCCTTGAGGGATGCAAAATCTTGGCCAGAGAGCAGCCTGGGCCATGGAGCTGTCTCTAGGTTCCCAGGGTGCAAAGACAGAGAGAGACTGGATCCAAGGTTTCTCCGCGGTGTCCTGGATACAGGCTGTGTCCCAGTCCGGGAGCCTCTTTCCTGTCTTTGTCAAACACTCATCGTCAGCTTGGTACCAGCACCTCCTTACTCCCTGGCCTGCTGTCCTTGAAGGTCCCCCTGCCGGCTCCCAGAGGAGGGAGCTGGCCTCGTAGCACGGAAGTCTGCTGTACAAGTAAGTCACAGTGGGCCCTGCGTAGGGCCCGGAAGGAACCCACCGGCCAGGCTGCTGCTGAAGGTGTGACCAGAGCTCCAGGAAAAACGGCTTCGCACTTTTCTGGCTCACAAAAAATAAAGGATGGGCTGGTTCTGTCCTCACCCAGGTGAGGGGCCTCTGCCGGGCACTCTCAGCAGCATCTCCCAGACGCTGTTTTGTTTGTTTTTGTTTTTGATGGTAGGTCCTTCACACTGACCTGCATTTCCAGCTCCTTTTTTATTTTTTCTTTTGAGATTGGGTCTCACTACATTGCCCAACCGGGGCTTGAATTTGCTAAATTCCTGCCTCAGCCTCCCAGAGTGCTGGCTTACAGGTGTGCACCCAGTTTTCTTTTTCTTTTCTTTTCTTTTTTTATATTTTATTTTATTTTATATTTTATTTATTTTGAGACAAGGTCTCACTTGGTAGTTCAGGCTGGCCCTGAACTCAGTATGTAGCTCATGCAAGCCTTGAACTCAGCAATCATCCTGCTTCTGTCTCCTGAGTACTGGGATTACAGGTTTGAGTCACCAAACCTGGCATTTGTAGTATGTAGTACGGATTGCCAGTGGACCTGAGTCACCACACCCAGTATTGTTGTATGTGGTTACCAGGGATCAAACAAGGAATCTTGAGCTTGCTAGGCAGGTGCCAGAACCACGGAGCTAAATCTCTGGTTTCCTTTTTTTTTTTTTTTGCAGTGCTGGGGATCGAACTTGGGCCCTTGTGCTTCCAAGGTAGGTGCCACTTGAACTAAATCCCCAGCCCCTATGCACCCAGTTTTGAATCATTTTATTCTTTCCTATTCAATTCCTTTTTTTTTTTTTTTTTTGAGACAGGGTCTCGCTTTATAGTTCAGGCTGGCCCTGAGCTCACTATGTAGCCCAGGCAAGCCTTGAACTCAGCAATCCTCCTCTCTCTGCCTCCCGAGTGCTAGGATGACAGGCGTGAGCCATCATGCCCGGCAAATGTTTTAGTCTTTTGAGACTTTGTAGTTGAGGCTGGCCTTGAACTCACTATGTAGCCCAAGCTAGCCTCAAACTTGGGGCAATTCTGCTGTCTCAGCCTACTAAGTACTGGGATGACAGGTGTGTACCACCATGCCCGGCTGAACTGTACATTTAAAAAACAATTTTGTATTGTTATTATAATAACTATTTTTTGAGACAGTGTCTTGCTTTGTAGTCCAGGCTGCCCTCAAACTCTTGGTGTTCCTTCTGCATCTGACTTCAAAGTGATAGGATTCCGGTATGTGCCATCACGCTCAGCTTCGAACTGTGAATTTTTAGAGTGTGAATTCTGTACAGAATCAGTGTATGATTATATGTAAATCACACTTCATAAACCCAACCAGAAAAAGAAATGGATGGATTGATCTTTTATAATACGTACAGAGCTAGACATGATGGCACAAGCTGTAATCCCACCACTTAGAGGAGTCTGAAGCAGGAGGATCACCGCAAGTTTGAGACTAACCTGGGGTACACAGTGAGACCCTGTCTCCTAAAAAAAAAGAAAGTCCGTAACAACACAAAAGAAACAAACAGAGAAGACACCCTTGGGGAGCTTGGGGAGCTTGGGGAGCTTGGGGAGCAGGTGAAGCTGCCAGAGGAGGAGCCGCTGGTCTTGTCAGGGAGCAAAGTGCAGCTCAGACAGGGACTCAGGGGACACCTGAGCCAGGTGTCGGGGAGGGGGCAGCCTTGCCCTTTCTGGTGCCCTGGCTGTTATCTGCAGCGGGCAGAGAGAGACAAATTAGTTTCCTGACCTGGCCCAGCTTAGCTTAGCCCCTTTCCCCAGGAATCAGGAAACCTGCAGTTAATCATTAAGGTAGAGAGGCCACCTTCCTCAAGAGGGAAGAGACCGACAGCCACTTTCACTGAGGCACCATTAACCCTCGAAGAGGCTTCCAGGATCTGCGGGAGCTGGCGGGGAACAAGAAGGGCCTGCAGAAAAGAAGTAAAGCTGGAAGCGTTTCCTTAGGTTTTCCTTCCATTACAAAGTGAACCAGCCTTAAGGACAGTGGGAACATTTGGTTATTTCTAAGTTAATTAATTAATTAATTAGAGACAGCCTTTTACTATGTAGCCCAGGCTGGCCTTGAACTCACAGAGATCCTCCTGCCTCAGCCTTGTGATGCCTGTGATTTTAAGCCAGCGACACTAGGGGTACCTACTCTTTAAACGTTTTTTTCCTACCTTTTCATTGACATGATGCAGTCAGTACATGTGGAAAGGACCTACTGTCAACTCACCAGATTGGGGATGTCAGGTTCCGCCAGTAGAGTCAACAGGACTCCTGTTTGTTCTATACTGTTGCCCTGGGGATTGAACCCAGGGTCTCGCCACGGAGCTACCTCCCCAGCCCTATTTTTGAAGTCACCCAGGCAGAACTTGAACTTCCACTCCTCTTGCCTCAGTCTCTCAGAATGCTGGGGCTGCAGGCGTGACCAAGTGGCCCAGCTACCTGAGTTTCTTTTTTCCAAGTCACCTCTTTGCTGACCTCTCAGGTGTGTGTAACACTTGGACCCCTGCCCTAGGTGTGGCTGACTTAGGGCAATGGCCCTGGGTTACCAGGGAGCCCTGAACACTGTCCTGGGTTGTTAAAAAAAAAGGGAGGAGAAAGCAGGGGTTGGCACAATGGGACTCTAGCCTGGCCTCTGTCAGGTGCACTCCAGAGGGCAGAGACAGGAGGATTGCTGAGTTCACGGCGGCTTGCCTGGGCACCATAGTGAGGTCAGGGCCAGCCTGAACTACAAAGTGAGACCCTGTCTCCAAAAAGCAAAAAAAAAAAAAAAAAAAAAAGGAAACAATGTTTGTGAATATAGGGGTGGGGAGGAGATAGGGTAGGTAGGGGAGGGGGAAAAATGAGAATTAAGTTGTGTCATATAATGGCACAAATTCTCAATGTGGAGTGCAATTGTGATGTGTATATATAGTGTACCAATAAAAAATTTTTCAAAAAAATAAATATGTTCAAGCAAAGGGAGGGTGGGGAGAGAGAATACAGAATGTGTCTTTTTACTATAATATATAATATATTGGTTTTGTTTTTGTTTTATGATAATATATATATATATATATATTTTTTTTTTTTTTTGGGACAGGGTCTCACTTTTGTAGTTCAGGCTGGCTCTGAGTTCACTATGTAGCCCAGGCAAACCTCAAACTCAGCAATCCTCCTGTCTCTGCCTCCTGAGTGCTGGGATTACAGGTGTGAGCCACCACGCCCGGCATGATAATATATTTTTAAAAAATCTAAACTTTCACAGTATATTTTGTTTTGTTTTGTTTTGTTTTGTTTTTGAGACAGGGTCTCACTTTGTAGTTCAGGCTGGCTCTGAGCTCACTATGGAGCCCAGGCAAGCCTCGAACTCAGCAATCCGCCTGTCTCTGCCTCCCGAGTGCTGGGATTACAGGCGTGAGCCACCACGCCCAGCGACTTTCACTGTATATTTTGATCACACTGCGTACAACATAATAACATTAGTCATTAATGATACATAAATAAAACCACAAGAACCATTCCTGTCATCCTGACACTCAAGAGGCTGAGGCAGGAGGATCTGTAGCTACCTGGGCTCCAGCCTGGGCTATGTAGTGAGACCCTGTCTCAAAACACAAACAAGCACTTGGGGAGATGATTTCAGGGTGCAGGGAGCATGGGGACGAGGGAAGAGAAGGCAGTGTGCTGCTGCTGGCCACTGCTCCAGGGGGCCTGAGGGAGACACAGTCCCAGGCTCCTCTCTTCCAGGGCCTCCCACCTCCAAAACCACTGGGGGCTGGAGAGAAAGTCGAGGACCTGCACCCTTTCCTCAGATCGGAGCAGGGGGCCCTGAGACAAGACCAGGTCAGCCTCAATAAATCAAGGGCCTGTCACAGGGGAACAGAGGGGGTTCATCGGACAAAGGATGCCGGAGCCAGCTGGACAAAATGTCAGGGTCGTGAAGTTGAGGGGCATGGATTAAGAAAAGAGAAGAAGACAAGAAAATGGGCTCGGGAGGACCACTCAGTCAATACTGAGTAGCCCTGAATTTATTCTTCAGTGCTCTTTTATAGTATTTCTACCTACAGTGTTTACGTGCAAGGCTTACAATTGACAATGTAGTTAGTGATTAACATATAAGTTTAACATGGTTAGAATCTAAGTCTACAAGAACTCAAAATGCAAAGATAACTTTCTGGCAGACAGCACTCAAAAGTTTTCTGGGATGAGCTCTCTCTGCTTGTAAAACTTCTCCCCAGGTGGTCTGCAAACTTTTTTTTTTTTTTTTTTTTGAGACAGGGTCTCACTTTGTAGTTCAGGCTGGCCCTGAGCTCACTATGGTGCCCAGGCAAGCCGCTGCGAACTCAGCCATCCTCCTGTCTCTGCCTCCCGAGTGCTGGGATTACAGGCATGAGCCACCACGCCCAGCATTGTGGTATGCGGTGTTGCTTGTTGGTGGGTGTGAGTCTCCACGCCCAGCGTTATATGTGGTTACCAGGGATCGAACTCAGGACCTTGCGCTTGCTAGGCAGGCGCCAGAACCACTGAGCTAACCCTCCGGCCCTGCAAACTTCTTATCTTATGTTAAAGACTAGCCCAGGATCTCAAGGCGCAAGTCTTTGGCTCTTAGAATACTTCCCTATTCCTATCCTTGAGAGGTTACTTCTTTTTGTCATTTTATTTTATTTACTCACTAGAACAGTATCCTCTATCATTGATGCAGTCAGTAAATCAAGCAGAGATTGTATTAGAGGAAGAACAGCAAACTCCTAGTAGAAGGGTCAAGGGAAGGCTACTCTGAGCCAGAGGTTAAGACTTCTTTGATCAGGCATCCCAATGCAGCAATCCAGAGGTCGCAGATCATCTTGGGAGATGGGCAGCACTGTTTGGTATAGTGCAGATCTCGCAACTGCTAGTTGGTGCAGCACCCAGTGAATATCTCCAGGCCTGAAAAGAGTCTTCTCCAGCAGGGTCTGCTTCCCACAAAAGGCTCCCCTGCTAGTGCCGGGTGTGGTGGCTCATTCCTGTAATCCCAGCACTCGGGAGGCAGAGACAGGAGGATTGCTGAGTTTGTGGCAGTTGTCTGGGCTACACAGTGAGCTCAGGGCCAGCCTGAACTACAAAGCAAGACCCCGTCTCACAAAAAAAAAAAAAAAAAAAAAAAGGCTCCCCTGCTGGTTCCCAGCAAATGGGGGGCAAAGTGCATTCTTAGAAGTCCCCCCCCCTTTTTTTTTCATTCTCCTCCACTCCTATACTAAGGGTTGAACCCAGGGGCTTTAGACTGATTTCATCCAAAGTGTATTTTTGAAGATGAAATGACTCCCCACCCTTCCACAAAGATCAAAGTGGACCTTGGCTCAAGATGCCACACTGACAGTGACAGAGGGGAAGACAAAGGAGTCTCCACATCTCACTCCTGAGGCTCACACTTGACCATGAACCCCGAATGCTCGCTGCCACATTGCTTATTGGGCAAAGGCCCTGGAAACTCCCTATGGCCACCAGGTAATAATTAAGCTGGGACACTGAATCCTGTGACACAGGTGCAGCAGTTTAGAGCTGCTAGGTGGTGTTGGGGACAAAGCGAGTTTCCTGATGCAGAGAGACTGACAAAGGCAGGTTACAAAGCACATTATTCAAGTAGCTGGGCATGATGATTCACGCTTATAATCCCAGCACTCGGGAGGCTGAGTCAGGATGATTGCTGTGCATTGAAGGCCAGCCTGGGCTGCAGTGAGTTCAAGGCCAGCCTGGACTATATAACAAGTCCCTGTCTCAAAAAGAAAAAAAAAATCACTCAGGACAAGATGCAGTATTCACAGTAAGATGCCACAGAGATGCATAGACACCTGGGGCTGGTAGTACAAGCCTGTCACCCCTGCACGCTGGGAGGACCACAGAGAGAATCATAAATTGGAGCCCCGCCTGGGAAACTTGGTGAGAGCTTGTTTCAAAAACATTTTTAAAAGGTCTGGGGATGTAGTTTAGTACAAAGGCCTTGTGTTCAATCTCTAGCATCTCACACACACACACACACACACACACACACACACACACATCACAAAACAGTCACCCTTGTTTCATCAAAAACTGATTGCATCATTTTCTACAGTGGTGTCCTGCCATAAATTGTTTTGTTGCCTTGGGTTTTTTTGACATAGTTCACACTGATTTTTTTTTTTTGAGACAGGGTCTTGCTTTGTAGTTCAGGCTGGCCCTGAGCTCACTATGTAGCCCAGGCAAGCCTCGAACTCAGCAATCCTCCTGCCTCTGCCTCCCGAGTACTGGGATGACACGCCCGGCAGTTCACACTGATTTTGAACTCACTCTGTAGTCCAGGCTGGCCTCAAACTCAGAGCGATCCTCCTGCCTCAGGCTCCTGAGTGCTGGGGTTCACATATGTGCCATTACAGCCAGTTCAAGCAATGTGTTTTAGAAGTGTACAGATGGACGAATTAGTCTCAAGTAGATACACCAATTATCCAGTGTCAAAATTGTTTGGAGGGGAAAGACATTCCCCACCCTCCCCCAGAACCCAGGTTCTCATCCTGTCTCCCCAAGGTCACTATGACCCTGACTTATCAAATGTCATAGTTTTTCTTTTTTTTTTTTCGGCAGGGTCTCACTTTGTAGTTCAGGCTGGCCCTGAGCTCACTATGTAGCCCAGGCAAGCCTCGAACTCAGCAATCCTCTTGCCTCTGCCTCCCGAGTGCTGGGATGATAGGCGTGAGTCAGCAGGCCTGGCACTGTGGTACTGGGGGATTGAACCAGGGACCTTGTGCCTGCCAGGCAGGCGCCGGAACCACTGAGCTAAATCTCCAGCTTTCAAATGTCATAGTTTTATTTTAACTAGCAGCTCTGAATTCCAAAGGCAGACTTAGAAGCTGCCTTTGTGAACCTCAGAGGGGACTATTAGCATGTGCTCTGCTCTTTTTCCTCTTTGCTAGAGGTACAATAAAACCCTGATCTTTATTCTCTGCATTCACCGAGATGAGGTTCTGTGTCTCATTTAAATTAATAGCAGATGTGTAAATACATGAGCACAAAACCAGAAGGTGAGGTGGGGACAAGCAGATGAGTGGATAAAGGGCAGCCAAGTTGCCGGAACAGGACAGCATGGCCTCCAGCAGCCATCACGGGTGACATTGTGAGTGGGGCGCCTCAGGCACAGCTTTGACAGGTGGGTCACAGCACTGGCCACCTGCAGCTGTTGATACTCAGGTCTTTGGTTTTCTTTTCTTTTTTCTCTTCCTTCTTTCTTTCAATCAGGGATTGAATGTGGGGCCTTCGCAGTGGGCCAAATCTCAGCCCTTTCCAAAACTTTGAGCCAGAGTCTCTTTAAGTTGCTCAGACTGGGTTTGAATTCCCAGTTCTCCTGACTCAGCCTCCTAGAGTGCTGGGAGGGCAGGCGTGGGCCACCGCGCTCCACTGGTGTTCACTTATTTTCAGTCCCAGACAGCTGCCCTGGTGATGGGCTTCTAGATGGTCCCCACTGTCCTGTGGTCACATCTCTGCCTTCTGTTCTGAGCCGGGAAACGAAGGCATATTCAGGAGCGACAGTGAGTGACTTGGGAAATGCAGGCAGCTCCGTGGAGAAGCTGCAGCCAGCCATGTGGCCAGGCCACATGCGTGCAGATGCCCTGGCTGGCCAAGCCTTGGGACCGCTGCAGCACTTTCCACATCTGACCACAGACACACAAAAGTCTTAAGGGAGTGGGGCTGGGGAGTCACATAGAGCTCCTCAAAAATAATTGTCTTTGCGGGCCGGAGGGTTAGCTCAGTGGTTCCGGTGCCTGCCTCTCAAGCGCAAGGACCTGAGTTCGATCCCCGGTTACCACATATAACGCTGGGCGTGGAGACACGCCCACCAACAATCAACACCGCATACCACAATGCCAGGCATGGTGGCTCACGCCTGTCATCCCAGCACTCGGGAGGCAGAGACAGGAGGATTGCTGAGTTCGCGGCGGCTTGCCTGGGCACCATAGTGAGCTCAGGGCCAGCCTGAACTTCAAAGCGAGACCCTGTCTCAAAAAGCAAAAAAAAAAAAAAAAAATTGTCTTTGCAATATTGGGGATTAACCTCAGGGCCTCCACCGCAGCCACATTATTTTGAAACGGGGAATCTTACTAAATTGTCTCAGCCTGTCAACCATGCTAGGATTGCGGGCGTCCACAGCCATGCCAGCTTTGAGTCCTGCTGGAGGGCAGGGAGGGAGCCTGAGGGAGCCGCCCCAGGGCCAGCGCTTCATTCCCTGACCCATGAACAGTGGCTCTCAGCCAGGGTGATGAGCTGCACGACCAGGAAGAGGCTGTGCAGAACGGGTGAAGGGCCCCAGACAGCATGTGGGAACTCAGGCAGGAGTGCTCGGCTTCTTGCTGCGGAGGCCCCAGGGGTGCCCCCAGAAGCCACCCCTCCAGACGTGGGCATGATCAAGCAGATGGACACAGGGGCTCAACTTCTGGATCCCCCCTTTCCATACGGGGAGACCTCAGCCTCCCCAGGACACCACGTGTGCTCCTAGCGCCACAGTGGGAACTCCAGGCCCAGATACAAGCAGACTCCACAGAGGCGAGTGAGCAGAAGAACCACCCCGCAGAGCCCAGTCCTCCCTGGAATGCAGAGGAAAAATGAACTAAGGTTGCCTCAAGTGGGAGTGGGTACAGGAGACAGATTTCTGCAGCAGTCTTGGCTCTGTTGAGCCAGTGATCTGAGCTGGGGAGGGAGGTGAGCCCAACAATGGGTCTCTCCCTGTGGTTCTGCATCAGGCAGCCCAAGAGAAACAGGAGTGAGCGATAGCAGGGCTCCTCAAAGTCTGCGGCCCCATGGGGCTAATCAAACACTTGAAATACGGAGAGTGCAATTTAGAAAGTTTTTTGGTTTGGTTCGAGACAGGATTTCACCATGTCCTCAGACTGACCTTGAACTCACTAGGTAGCTGAAGCTGGGCCCCAACTCACAGGGATGCTCCTACCTCAGCCTCCCAGTGCTGGAATTGGAGGTGTGCAGTACTACACCTGGTAAGAAACTGGCTTTTTAAATTTAATTTCATTGGAATTAAACTTCAATAGTCAATAAGAGGCTGAGGCAGAAGGATTACAAATTCAAACCCAGATCCGGCAATTGAATGACCTAATGAGAACATTTCTCATAATTAAAAAAATAACAACACAGGACCGGGGAGGTAGTTCCATGTGACTGTTGAATCTCCAGTGTGAAGTAAACAGGTAGATTGATAAATTTTCAAGTGACTTGTAGCTACCATAAACTCTGGGTTAGGGTTATTACTACAGTGCTACCTGAAGGTCTCCTGAATGGCAGCCACGTGGTCTTTGTAGCAGCTACTCAACTCTGCTTTGGTAGTGAAAAAAAAAACCAAAAGTACCACAGACAAAACATAAATGAACACGCACAGCTGTGTTGCAATAAACCTTTATTAGAACCAGGCAGGAGCTAGCACATGGGCCAGGAATTTGGCTGAGGGCCCTGCCGCTGTAAAGTTCGATGTTAACTTGTCCAAAATCAATCTACAGTAATGACTGTTTCTCAAAGGGAAAGTCAATCTCGAAAGCTATTTTCTCAGACCAGTGCATGCCTGTAATCCTAGCACTTGGAAGGCTGAGGCAGGAGGATCACTATGAGTTCAAGGCCAGCCTGGATTACATAGTGAAACCCTGTCTCAGAAAACCCAAAAGAGCAACAGGAAACAGATGGGGAGAAATGCTAGATGTCACCTAGAGGCTAGGGAGAGGAAGGACATGATTTTTTTTAATCCAAATCCATGAATTTTACCCATAAACCTTTCCTGGACCTCCCACTAGGAGCCTGTTCATCAGTTAGGTGGACTCACACCTGAGCTTCCAGGATTTCGGAGCTGCTTACCCTAAACAGTGCAAGAGCAGGAGACTGGTTTGTTCAGCAGGGGTCTGTTGGGCCAGTGAGAGCCAGTGGACAGGGTTCAACTCCCCCCAAGCTCCTGTTGAAGCTTAATTGCCCTGAGCACCTTGGGAGGTGAGATTTTTCAGATGTGATTAGGTCATAAAGAGAAACTGATGCCTTTAATTAATTACTTTAATTAAAGCCATCAGGTCACGAGAGAGAGTGGGGACAGACTTATCACCACAGGAGCAAGTTAGAGAGCTGGGCTGCACCCACAGGCCCTTGTCTCCTCCCACCTTGCACCTGGAACTTGTTTTCACTCACCAATCTTCAAACGCTTTCTGCCCACTGTAACTTGTGATCCTCCTGCCTCAGCCTCCCACAATGCAGGGATCACAGTTGCCACTACTCCCAGCTTTCTTGTTCTTTTTAATGGCTGCATAGTGTTCTGTGGGGGTGGAATCATCCCCTATGGATAGAACTGGAGTAGCTTCCCATTTTTAGTGGCTTTTAATGGTCAAAGAGAAGTAAAAAATGACCGAGAATCCCTGTGCCATATGGGTGTGGTTTCAGACTGCAGATGGATCTGCCACCATTTCTCTAGATAGATGCAACCTAGGGCTGGGCATAGTAATCCCAGCACTCAAGAGGTTGAGGCAGGAGGATTGCTGCGAGTTCAAGCCCAGCCTGAGTGACCTAGTGAGGCCCTGTCTCAAAGACAAAAATGAAAGTTCAGGGACAGGTGAAGCAATGCCTGATTTGAGCTTCCCCCTAAAGGAACGGAGATCAGTGCGTCGGAGAGTCAGCTGCGGTTGAGCTCTGCAGACGCCCTCAGCACCCACCATGGGGTCAAATGCACAAAGAAGACGCAGCGTGTCTACAATGGACACCATTCAGCCATAAAGCAAGTAAGCAAACAGGAAATTCTATCGACGGTACGCACGGACCGAGGGGACATTATGTGAAGCTCAGAGAGGCAGAAACCGCATGATCTCACTGGCAGGCGTAATCTTAAAAATCCCCAGAGTGGGAAGGGAGACGCCGGTCACTCGGAAACCAGTTGATGGTGAGGAGGATAAATAAGGCTTGGTGTCAGTGTCACAAAGGGTGACTACGGCCAACACTCACGGTGCAGGTTTCAAAACAGCTAACAGGGAGGAGGTTTTGCATCACAAAAGAATCTTTGTACAGCGATGATAAAGGTCTGTGGTGATGGAGAGGGTGACTACCATGCGTGATCGTCACACAGCATACCCATGTTTGGAAAATGACATTAAAGCCAGGCGTGGGTACATGCCTGTAAGCCCAGCACTGGGGGACCGAGGCAGGAGAGTCCCTTCACGTTTGAGGCCAGCTTGTGCTACAAGTAAGTTCCAGGCCAGCTGCTCTACAAAGTGAGACTGACTCAAAACAAAACAAAGCATTGAAAGGTAGGTCTCTTAGTGTTCTGCGGGGGGTGAGGACTCAGATTCTCACCTCTGTGAGAGGGCAGAGGGCATCAGGTACCCAGGAACAAGTGTGGCACCTGGGCTAGAGACCGTGATGGGACGCGGGGTGTGGGACTGGCAGTGATCCCAGCTACCACAGCTGGCAGCACCCAGGTCGTCAGAGCCTGGGAAATGTGAGCAGCGGGCCAGCGGCGGCATGACGTGGGGGTGTGAGAAGCAGCCAGGCGCCGCGGGGACCATGAGCTTTGTCGCGGAGCATGTAGGTGGAGGGACGTCTCTTCCTGAATGCCCCACTGTCTCGCACCTTGGGCCTTTCACTGTGGAGCCGCCCACCGCAGCCTTGAGTCCTCAAGCTCCCTGCGCAGGGGCTCAGAGGACCTGGTGGGCCCGGAGGACTCCCTGGGTACAGACTCCTGTGAGCCAGGCTCTGCTCCGTCAGCACCAGGAAGGGGCCTGACCTCAACCAGGCTGTACATCTGTCCATGGAAAACGACTTCTGGTTTTTCCCTGCAGCAGACATTTATTGGGCACCTACTGTGTGTCAGGCACAGGGAAGAGGGAGAAGCAGAGAGCTTTGAGCCTCCATGAGGCTCTAGTAGGTGGGAGGACAACCACCAGGAGGAACAGGCGGACAAAGCGTGTGGACAACTGGGAATGGAACTTAGTATTGAGGATGGCAATTGCAAAGGCCCTGGGGAGGCATGGTAGATAGTGGCCAGAGCTGGGGTGCAGTGGGAATGTGGGCAGGAGGAAGGGGTGGATGCCATCTCAGGATCTCAGTGGCCTGGTGAACACTTTGCTTCTTCTCTGACAAGGGAGTCATGGGAGGTTCCATGTTGAAAAGGGAATGTGTTAATCGTGTTTCTTACTTTGTGATATTTTGACATAATTTTTCTCTTTTTTCACACAGGGTCTTGCTATGTTGCTTAGATTGCCCAGGCTCAAATGATCCTCCTGCCACAGGTTCCAGGGGAGCTGGGGTGACAGGTGTGAACCACAGCACACAGGCAGGATTGTGGCCTCCTGAGCATTGGGGGTCCAGAGAGGCTGCCCTCTGAGACTGACCCTAGGCCGCAGATGACATCCAGCCTCGGTCCCTGCCAGTCTGAAGAGCATTCCAGAAACCCTCCAGCCTGGGCTCAGTGCCAAACATCATTGAGACCAGCATACTGGCCCCAAAACAGATCCTGAAACCATTTTTTTTTTGTTATTGGTTTTTTTTTTGTTTTTAGTTGTGCTGCAGACTTGACCCAGGGCCCCAGTCACGTTAGCCAAGCACTAAGCTTCTCCTCCAGCCCTTTTTATTTTGAAACGGGTCTTGCTAAATCATTCAGTTGTCCTGGCTACTTTAGAACTTTTTTTTTTTTTTTTTTTTTGAGACAGGGTCTTCCTTTGTAGTTCAGGCTTGCCCTGAGCTCACTATATAGCCCAGGCAAACCTGGAACTCAGCAATCCTCCTGTCTCTGCCTCCCAAGTGCTGGGATTACAGGTGTGAGCCACCATGCCTGGCTAGAACTTTGTTTTTTGTGAATTGTTTTGCTCTGGATCTTTGGATCCTACTGCCTCAGCCTCCTGAGTGGCTGGGACGACAGGCCAGCACCACTGTGCCCAGTCTGAAGCCACTGTTTAACAGGTTTTTTTTTTTTTTTTTTTTTGCTTTTTGAGACAGGGTCTCGCATTGTAGTTCAGGCTGGCCCTGAGCTCACTATGGTGCCCAGGCAAGCCGCTGCGAACTCAGCAATCCTCCTGTCTCTGCCTCCCGAGTGCTGGGATGACAGGCGTAAGCCACCACGTCCGGCATTGTGGTATGTGGTGTTGATTGTTGGTGGGCGTGAGTCTCCACGCCCAGCATTATATGTGGTTACCGGGGATCGAACTCAGGTCCTTGCGCTTGCGAGGCAGGTGCCGGAACCACTGAGCTAACCCTCCGGCCCCTGTTTGTTTGTTTTTTGAGACAGGGTCTCGCTTTGTAGTTCAGGCTGGCGCTGAGCTCACTATGTAGCCCAGGCAAGCCTTGAACTCAGCAATCCTCCTGCCTCTGCCTCCCGAGTGCTGGGATTACAGGCGTGAGCCACCACGCCCGCTTAACAGTCTTTTTAAAATTTTGTTTTGTTTGAGACAGGGCCTCGCCACGCAGTTCAGGCTGGTGTTGAACTCACTATGTAGCTCAGGCTGGCCTTGAACTTTTGGCGATCGAGCCTCTTGCGTCAGCCTCCTGAGTGCTGGAATTAGAGGTGTGCGACCGGCGGCCGTCATCATTCCTAAAATCCAGCCAGAGGAACCCTGATAGCTGCAACCCTCACCTAGCCTCTTCCTCCTCCCCGGCTGCCCAGCCGAGTTCGCGCCTGCAGGAGCTAGGACTCCATTTCCCGCGAGCCTCAGCGCGGCACCGCACCTCCCCCGCGCTTGGCTCTGCGGGGCTCGGTGCCCTTCAGCCGCGAGGCAGCTCGCGCCCCACACCTCCTCCTCGCCCCGCGCCCGCGTGCTGCGGCCGGCTGAGCACCCCCCGCTTCCCACGGCGAGCCTGCCTCAGTTTCCTGGGCCGGAGTCCGCGCTAGGCAGCCCCTCCCACGCGGGTCTCCGTGCGCCACAGCTGCGCGCTGGGTGCAGCCCGGGCCGCGCGGAAGCCGGGCTGGGGCGCGCTTGGGGCGGGGCTGGGTCGCTGCCGGGTGTCGCCGAGGGAGCGCGTCGCAGGTGCCGCCGGGCGATGGAGACGTCCGCGCCGAGGGCGGGAGCCCGCGCTTCCGGGTGTGTCTGCAGCTCGGGGTGCGGGGGGGCGCAGAGACGGCAGCCTGGCACGCGCGCGTGTGTGTGTGTCCGCGTCTAATGTGTCGCTGTCCCTGCCCGGGCTCCCGTCCCAGTTCTGCTCTTGCCTGGCTGTGTGCCTTAGACGGGTGGACGCCTTGGTCGTGCCTCAGTTTCCTTGCTGTCCAGTGGGCGTGATAAAAGTACCCGACTCTGGGGGATGTGAGGAGGATTAGAAGGTAAAAGTATAAAGACCAATGCCTGGTGCAGAGTAAACACTCAGAAGAATAAATACATTAAATAAACGGTGATCATGTATCTTTTGTTACGAGGCAAGTGTTGTGGTTGTGCAGTGTCCGTGAGCCTCCTGGTGCTGCCTGTCTGTGCGTGTTCTTGGTGTGTCGTGTGCGCCCGTGTGTGCTTACGTATGTGATGAGTGGCCTGCAGAGGAAGGAGTCTCTGTAGCTGTGGTAACCTTGTGAGAAGTGTGTTGTGTGTTGGGGATGTGTGTGTCCAAGCCTCTTCAGTCTGTGTGGTTCTAGATCTCCGTTTCATGTGTGTGCCCGTGTATTGATGTGGAGTGTGTATAATTGGGCATATTCATGTGTAATGTGTCTGTATGAGTAGGGTCATGTATTTGTGTATTTTCCTGTGAGTTGTTTAGTTTCATATATGTGAACTGTGTGTGGGCATCTATATGTGTGGTGAGTGTATCCCGGGGGCGAAGTGAGTGTGTGTCACATGTCTTTATGTTTGCATGCACGTCCATGTGTCTCTGTTCCCGTATATGACAGTGTCTGTGTCTCTATGAAAGAGATGTCCCTGTACACCTGGGTGATGTGCATGTATGTAACACTTGCATCTCTGGGTGTTGTCGCCATTTGCCTGTTTGTGATTGCCTTAGCGCAGCACCATGGTGTCCAGGTAGATCTTTGTCTGGCACCCGTCTGTGGCGTGTGTGGTTCTTTGTGAGGCTTTGACGTCCCTGCGTGGCCCAGTACAGCCCGCCAGTGTGTTTTCGGTGCGGCCTGTCCCTGCGTCTTTGTGTGTGACGTGAATGTGTCCCCGTCTGCTGATGGCTGTCCACCTTTGTATGTGATGTGCTTGTCTCTGAGGGTCCCTGCGATGCATGTCAGCTTGTGTGGGCTGTGTGCTTGATATCTGCATCTTGGCGTGTAGCACATGTGTCCACGCCGTGGCATGTCACGGTGCAGTCAGGGCCAGGCCTTGGGGATTCTGCACCCCCCCCCCACGAAAGGGTCTGCTGGTCCCGTCTGTCCCTCCCCCTCTCCTCTCCCCCTCCCTTCTGGCAGCCAATGCTACCGGGAGCCTGTTGCCATGACAACACTCCATCCTCCCTTCATCCTCCCTCCTCCCACCCTTCCTCTGACAGGCTCTCTGCTCCCCCAATCCCGGCTGTCCTCGGGGGCGGGGCCCTCATTCTCGCCCCCCCATCTTACCCTCTCCCCCCAACCCCAGCCACCCCGGCTCCCCAGCTCCTCTCCTCTGTCCGCCTCTCCATCCCTTCATCAGCCTGTCCCTTCGAAGAGGGGGAGGGGGGTACCTGAGCCAGAAAGCAGCCCCTCCCTCCCCCGTCCTGCGTCTCCTGCCCCTCGCCTGGGCTGGGGGGAGGCCAGGGTTGTGCGGGTCCCCATGGCCGGGGGCTGAGGGCCCGCCCCGCCTCCTCCCCAGCCGCCACCACCTCCACCTCCCTTCCATCCTCGACAAGATGCCCGCCCCAGGAGCCCTCATCCTCCTCGCGGCCGTCTCCGCCTCTGGCTGCCTGGCGTCTCCAGCCCATCCCGGTGAGTTTGTCCGGCCATCCGTCCGTCCGTCTGTCCAGGATCCCCACCCCCATCGCGGCCTGGCTGCTGCAGGCCCTGTCTGCGGGTTCGGGATCCGTCACCTGTGCGCGTCTCAGCACCGCCAAGCTGGGCCTGGAGCCGCGGGGACATGGCCTGTGTCGGTGGGGACTGGGGGAGGTGAGCTGGGGGTTGGGCTGGGCAGGGGGCCTGCCTGGCAACATGTGTGTTTCTGTGCACGCATGTGTGTGTGTGTGTGGGGCCGGGGAGGCCGGGCCTCTGGGAGACGGGGACAGAGGGGAGCAATACTATTTCTAAGGGGCGCAGAGAACGGAGGCTTTGGGAGAGACCCAGGGTTTGCAGAGTGTCCCTTCCCCAGGACGTGGGCTGGGGCAAGAGCACAGACCTGGGTTCCGAGCGTCTAGAAAGGAGACAGTTCTCAGCACTCCCTGATCTGAGGCCAAGGGTGCCGCATGGGGCAAAATGTTCCCCGGTCTGCAATTGGGGGATCAGGATGATGAGTTTGCCTGTGGGAGCGGATTTTAAACGCTGAGGGCCCCGGACCTCACTCTTAGTCCTTCCCTCAGTCCCCATCCGAAATTCTTTAATGCCTGGGGATGCGTTGGGGGTCCCAGCCTAGTAGAGAGGAAGAACCCCACCCCCAGCCCGACCACCTGGGAAGGCCGCAAACTACAACTCCCACAAGGCCCCGGGCCATCTGGCTCCTCTGCCAGAGGGCCCTGGCTTGAGTATCATGGGAATTGTAGTTCAGGACTGACCAGGATGGGAGGGGCGCGGAATGCAGAAACCAGGGGCTTGAAACCCGGACCCCAGCCAAGCCCTGTGCCCACAGATGGATTCGCCTTGGGCCGGGCTCCTATGGCCCCTCCCTACGCCGTGGTCCTCATTTCCTGCTCTGGCCTATTGGCCTTCATCTTCCTTCTCCTCACCTGTCTGTGCTGCAAAAGGGGCGATGTCGGTTTCAAGGTGAGGTGCCTGAGGAGCTATCCTGTTTTCTCCCAAGCCAGGTGTGGGGAGGATGGGCAGCGAGTCGAGAGAGCTCACTCTGGCCTGAACTTATGGCTGCTAGGCCTGGAGCCTTGGAATCTGGAAACCGGGGTGGACCTTGGGCTGGGCTGGAGGAGATGAGCGCCATGGGGTGACACATTTAAGGGGAGGAGGCCAGGGTGTCTTTCAGCCCTGTGTTCTGCTCCTTCACCTCCCCGGCCCCAGGAGTTTGAGAACCCCGAAGGGGAGGACTGTTCCGGGGAGTACACGCCCCCTGCGGAGGAGACCTCCTCCTCACAGTCGCTGCCAGATGTCTACATCCTCCCGCTGGCTGAGGTCTCCCTACCAATGCCTGCCCCGCAGCCTTCACATTCAGGTACTGCCCCACAGCCAGGCCAGGGTCCATGGTTCCAGGGGGCAGGACAAATGGTTCTGAGTCCCTTCCCTACATGGGCCAGAGAGCTGATCCTGGAAAGGCAGAGGTGAGAGCTCAGATTCATGGAAGTAGCCTATAGAGAGGAAAACAGAGATCGTCTTGGCAGAAGCCATTGCTTAATCCAAAACCAGATTTGGGGATTCTTGTGGGGCAATGGATGGTGAGATCAGTTGAGAGCTCAATTTTGGAGGCAGCCAATGGGAGGCTGAAATCAAGTCACAGGAGCTTGGTATACCAAAAGGAACGACTGATTGGATGCTGGAATGTTGTGGGCAGCCAATGAGGAGGCTGAGATCCTATCATGGAATGCTGGGGCAGCCAATGAAAAGAGACTGGTGTCTGCTTTGACCGGAGTTAACCATGGAGTTGGGGAGGGGCAGGGTAGTGGCAGTGGGGAGGGGAAAGAGGCTCAGGGGCCTCTCCCGTCCTCTCCCCAGACATGACCACCCCCCTGGGCCTTAGCCGCCAGCACCTCAGCTACCTACAAGAGATTGGGAGTGGCTGGTTTGGGAAGGTGAGTAGGGCTAGGGTGGGAGCTAGTAAGTTCACACAGACCTGGCCTGTGCTTGTGTGCTGTGCCCATCCCCACCCCCGCTCTCACCACTTCTCATCTGTCCCTAGCCCCACACCCTACCCTCTCGGCCCCTCCATCCATCTCCCCTACATCTGTCGGTCAGCGCCCCCCTCCTCACTCCATTGACCACTCCGCCTCGCCATCCGGCTCTCCACGCGTCCGTCCGTCTGTCCATCCTCCCATCCGTCCCTGCATCCACCGGACTCTGGGCCCGTGAGTCTTTCAGTCTGTGTCTGCTGGGGGATGGACAAGTGGGGGAGTGGGGTGTGGGGGAAGAGCCGGGGAGGAAGGGGAGTTGGGGTCCCTGGGGTCAGGGCCAAGCACACAGCCCTGCTAATTCCCTTTGGTGCCCCTTGACCAGGTGATCCTGGGCGAGATCTTCTCCGACTACACCCCGGCCCAGGTGGTGGTGAAGGAGCTCCGGGCCAGTGCTGGGCCACTGGAGCAGCGAAAGTTCATCTCAGAAGCCCAGCCCTACAGGTATGGAGGTCTCTGCCTTATGGCTCCTGGGAGCCCAGCGTTCAGGTTGGCACCTTCATAGAGGTAACACTGGTCAGAGAAGTGGTGCAGTGTGGGTTCAAATCCTTAGTCTGTCTCTTCCAGGCTGTGCCACTTAGGCCTGAGGATTTCCCTTCCAGAGCATCAGGCTCTTCTTGGGACAAAGCTCAGGGTGCGCAGAGCAGTGAAGGTGGGTTGCACTGAGGCTGGGCTAGAGCAGGTGAGCCCAGGAAGACCACGTGTCCTATGCCTGGGGCAGTGGGAAGGTGTAGGGTGACCTGTGCTGGGTGCCTTGGGAGGGAGTGAGTTTCTGCCGTGAAAAGGGTGTGTATGTAGAGAACTCTAATCAGAGCGGTTGTAAAAGTGACACAGACCTGGGCTACACAGTGAGCTCAGAGCCAGCCTGAACTACAAAGCGAGACCCTGTCTCAAAAAAAAAAAAGTGACACAGAGACTTAACTTCGGCACTCCCTTGCTCCAGAACTGCCCATGGCTCCCTGTGGCCCACAGAGCATGTTCTATTCACTGGTGAGAGGCCCTGCAGCCTGACCCTGGCTTCCTCCCACCACTGTAGCTGTTACCCCAGACACTTGCCTCCTCACTGACTCTCCCACATACTAGCTTCCTTCCTGATTTGGCCTTTGTTTTTACTTTCCCCTCATTTTAGTCTTTTTTTTTTTTTTTTTTGAGAGTGCATCTCCCTAAGTCACAAAATTGCTCAGGTTGGGCTTGAACTTGAAATCTTCCTGTCTCAGCCTCCCAGTGTTGGGATCACAGGTGAACACCACCATGCTCTATCTTGTCATGCTTTTCACCTATCTCTCCCTAGACCTGAGCTGGCAACCATAGCTATTTAGGTTACACCTAAATAGAATGAAATCAAACCGGGCATCATGGTACATGCCTGTAATCCCAGCACTCTGGAGGCAGAGGCAGGAGGCCAAGGCTGGAGGATTGCCATGGGTTCAAGGCCAGCCTGAGCTGCATAAGGAATTCAGGGCAATCCTGAACTACAAAGGGAGACCCTGTCTCAAAAAACAAACAAACAGCCAGGCGTGGTGGCTCACGCCTGTAATCCCAGCACTCAGGAGGCAGAGACAGGAGGAATGCTGAGTTCGAGGCTTGCCTGGGCTACATAGTGAGCTCAGGGCCAGCCTGAACTACAAAGCGAGACTGTCTTAAAAAAACAAACAAACACACAAACAAGCAAACAAACTAAACAGGCTGGGGATTTAGCTCAGTGGTTCCAGCATCTGCCTCACAAGCGCAAGGTCCTGAGTTCAATCCCTGGTACCACACACCACAGTGCCAGGCATGGTGACTCACGCCCATAATCCCAGGACTCTGGAGGCAGAGGCAGGGGGATTACTGTGAGTCTGAGACTGGCCTTGGCTACATACACAGTGAGTTCAGGGCCAGCCTGAACTACAAAGTGAAACCCTGTCTCAAAACAAAAACAAAAACATAAAAGAATGAGGTCGAATTCCGCACTTATACCCCAGCTGCACCTGTCAGTGTGGCAGGTTCTCCAACTGTAATGGCCGTGCTTTGAACAGTGCACATCCCAAGTGTTTCTGCTTTCACAGCAAATTCCGCTGAACAGCACAGGGCTACCCCGGTGCCTCAGCGTCTGTCCGTCTTGTTTCCCATGTGCAAGTGCTGTTGACACTCAATAGGTTTCCTGAGCAAGCTGTAGGCGTGGCCAGGCTCTGTAGCTCTGTAAGTCATGTTCCCCTGGTGAATGCTGGGAGGACTTGGCAATGGAGGCCGCTGCCGTGGCCCCAGCTGTGCAGTGAACTCAGGCCTCTTCTGCATCCGCCATCTAGGCCGTTACTCATGCCCCGCCCATGGCAGGTGCCCTATGAATGCCCTGTGGTGTTTCAGCCAGGTGGTTGTAGGAGGCAGCCACCCTCTGCCAGGTGGAAGTGGCCAGGGAGACAGCAGCACTGCATCTGAGTGCAGTGACCGCTGCCTCCTGCGAGGCCTGCACAGGCAAAGAACTGTCCACGCACTCACCAAATTCCAGGCCATGTGTGGGTAAAGTCTTCGCCACCAGTGTTTTTTGTTTTTGGTACTAGGGTTCAACCTCGAGACCCTGCATGTCAAGGCAGGCGCCAACCACCAGGTTTCACTGAGGACCTATTTGTCTGCAACTGGGGACCAGAGCTGGGAAAAAGCTACCCCTAAATTTCACCCCAGAAAAGTTCACCGTACCTCACAGAGGAGACACACAGATAGAAACAATTTGTCAGGCGTGGTGCTCCAGCACTCTGGGAGGCTGAAGCAGGAGGACTGTAAAGTTGGAGCCCAACCTGAGCAACCGTGCAGCTTAGCAAATCCCTGTATCTGAATAAGGCTGGGGAGATGGCTTATTTCAGACGCCCTGGGCTAATTCCCAGTACTAAAAGGGAACAAAACCAAATGTCTAAATTTTCAAGAGAGAATGAGTGATTCAAGGAAATGAGGCCGCGTATGATGATAGGAACATTACAGGGCTGCGACTGACCTAGAGGCCTTGGCCACGCCAAGCAGCAGGAAGCGTGTACCAGGCAGAGGGAAAGCAGGTGCAAAGTTAAGAGGAGCCTGATCATCCCAGTAAAGACAGAAGGCAGAACTAGAGCCCAGCATGTCTGAGTGTGCGTGGCAATACTAGACAGGACCCCGTACTGCATGCCAGTTCTTCTTGGGTCCCTCTACTGAGGAGGTGGGGGTGGTACCCAGGCACCTGGGGGGAATCAGGCTCAGGATTCACACCCAGAGTGTGAGGGTGCAGGAGGGGCACAGAGCCCAGCACTGGGCAGCAGTGAAGCTAACACTGGTGTGGGGGGGGACAGATGAGCGGAGGGGCCCTCTGGAAATCCCTGCAGTCACAGTGTGGTGCCAGCCTGGGGGTGTCAAAACCAAGAAGCCAGCTCTCTATATGGCACTGGGGAGCCATAGAGGACTGTGCACAGAAGAGTGGCAAGGGAGGAACAAACTAGGGCAGGATGAAGGCTGGATAAGAAGGCAGACAGGGGTCCCTGGGGCCATCCTGGGAGGGCATGTGCCATCCTAGGGGGAGAGGGCCGCCCCCAGAGGGGGCTGGCTGAGAGCACAGGGATTGCCACTGTAGTTTGCTCTGGTTGGTGGTGGGGTAGCTGGGGCCTCTTCCCCTCACCAACCACCTATCCCCAGGAGCCTGCAGCACCCCAATGTCCTCCAGTGCCTGGGGCTGTGTGTGGAGACGCTGCCTTTTCTGCTGATTATGGAGTTCTGCCAGCTGGTGAGGCCCCACCCCAGCATCCCTCTCCTCAGAGGCACTGTGTGCCCTGCGCTGCCCTTCTCCAGTGCTAGCTGCATGTGTGGCCCCTGAGCTGGCGAGCTAGGAGGTTCCAGCATTGCTCCCCCCTTTTTGAGACAGGGTCTTACTTTTTTTTTTTTTGAGACAGAGTCTCTCTTTGTAGTTCATGCTAGCCCTGAGCTCACTATGTAACCCTGACAAGCCTTGAACTCAGCAATCCTCCTGCCTCTGCCTCCCAAATGTTGGGATTACAGCCACCACACCCGGCACTGTGGTCTGTGGTATTGATTGCTGGTGGGCTTGAGTCACCACGCCCAGCATTGTATGTGGTTACCAGGGATCGAACTCAGGGCCTTCCGCTTGTGAGGCAAGCGCCGGAACCACTGAGCTACATTTCCAGCCCAGGGTCTCACTTTGTAGTTGAAGCTGGCCCCGAGCTCACTATGTAGCCCAGGCAAGCCTCAAACTCAGCAATCCTCCTGCCTCTGCCTCCCGAGGGCTGGGATTACAGGCGTGAGCCACCACGCCCAGCATTGTGGTGTATGGTTACTGAGGAATGAACCTGAGATCTTGCACTTGCCAACCAGTCACCAGAACCACTGAGCTAAATCCCTAGCCCCTTGGTATTGCCCTCTTTGTGCAGGGAGCCCTGTCCTTGCTTTGGGGATGTTCTGCTGTACTGACCCATACCTGCCTCCCTCCCAGGGGGACCTGAAGCGCTACCTTCGGGCCCAGAGGCCACCGGAGGGCCTGTCCCCTGAACTGCCCCCGCGGGACCTGCGCACACTGCAAAGGATGGGTCTGGAGATTGCCCGGGGACTGGCGCATCTACACTCGCACAACTACGTGCACAGGTGTGCAGAGCCGCAGGGAGGAACTAGGAGGAGCAGGAAGGGAGGAAGATGGGAAGGGAAGACTGGGGAGTCCAGAAAGGGGCCCTCAGGTAACAAGGGGGAGGAGCCAGGGAGAGGGGCGGGGTCAAGAGAGAAAGATTAGAGAGAAGACGTAGTGGAGGGGGGGGCGGCTCTGGGAAAGTGGGCGTGGCATCCTGCCTCGTGCTGCCCTGCCCCCCCCAGCGACCTGGCCCTGCGTAACTGCCTACTGACCTCTGACCTCACGGTGCGCATCGGAGACTATGGGCTGGCACACAGCAACTACAAGGTGAGGCTGCCCTCCACAGTGTGGGTGCGGTGCATGGGACGCGGCCCCGGCCCCTTGACGCTTTACCCCCCCAGGAGGATTACTATCTGACCCCCGAGCGTCTGTGGATCCCGCTGCGCTGGGCCGCGCCCGAGCTCCTCGGGGAGCTGCACGGCACCTTCATGGTGGTGGACCAGAGCCGCGAGAGCAACATCTGGTGAGGCCTGGGACCGAGGGTGGGACGCGAAGGCCTCCCGAGAGGAAACTGAGGCAGCGCACGCGGGGGTGGGGATGATGTGAGGCTTCTTCCGCTCTTTCCTTGCAGGTCTTTGGGGGTGACCCTGTGGGAGTTATTTGAGTTTGGGGCACAGCCCTACCGCCACCTGTCAGACGAAGAGGTCCTTGCCTTTGTTGTCCGCCAGCAGCATGTCAAGCTGGCCCGGCCAAGGCTCAAGTTGCCCTACGCAGACTACTGGTGAGGACCAGGACCCAATCCTGGCCTGCGGCCTACCTGTCCCATCCCAGGGTGCCCCTCCACGTACCCCAAGATGCCCTCTCCGCAGTATCTGCTATTTGGAGGGAGGAAACGGGACAGAGGCACTGGCAGGGCTGGGCCCCCAAGTGTAGAGACACTAACCCTAAAGAGCCCTGCTGCTCTCCACGTCTGGCCCGAAGCCCGCAGCCGGCTGCGCGCATGCGCCTGGCCATCCCTCCGCCAGCCCTCTCCTGTTTCCGTCTTGCTCACTCCCGCCCTACCCTGTCCACTAGGTACGACATCCTGCAGTCCTGCTGGCGGCCCCCTGCCCAGCGCCCCTCAGCCTCGGATCTCCAGCTGCAGCTCACTTACCTGCTCTCAGAGCGGCCCCCCAGGCCCCCGCCCCCGCCCCCGCCGCCCCGAGACGGCCCCTTCCCCTGGCCCTGGCCCCCGTCACACAGTGCTCCGCGCCCCGGGACCCTCTCCTCCCCGTTCCCCCTTCTGGATGGCTTCCCTGGGGCGGACCCCGATGATGTGCTCACAGTCACCGAGAGCAGCCGAGGCCTCAACCTCGAGTGCCTGTGGGAGAAGGCCCGGCGTGGTGCCGGCCGGGGTGGAGGGGCGCCTGCCTGGCAGCCAGCATCAGCGCCCCCAGCCCCCCACGCCAACCCCTCCAACCCTTTCTATGAGGCGCTGTCCACGCCCAGCGTGCTGCCTGTCATCAGCGCCCGCAGCCCCTCGGTCAGCAGCGAGTATTACATCCGCCTCGAGGAGCATGGCTCTCCGCCTGAGCCCCTCTTCCCCAACGACTGGGACCCCCTGGACCCAGGCGTACCTGCCGCTCAAGCCCCCCAGACCCCCTCCGAGGTCCCCCAGCTAGTGTCCGAGACTTGGGCTTCCCCCCTCTTCCCTGCGCCCCGGCCCTTCCCGGCCCAGTCCTCAGCGTCTGGCAGCTTCCTGCTGAGTGGCTGGGATCCCGAGGGCCGGGGCGCCGGGGAGACCCTGGCAGGAGACCCCGCCGAAGTTCTGGGGGAGCGGGGGACCACCCCCTGGGCCGAAGAGGAGGAGGAGGAGGGCAGCTCCCCAGGGGAGGACAGCAGCAGCCTCGGGGTTGGCCCCAGCCGCAGAGGCCCCCTGCCCTGTCCTCTGTGCAGCCGCGAGGGGGCCTGCTCCTGCTTGCCTCTGGAGCGGGGGGACGCTGTGGCCGACTGGGGGGGCCACCCTGCCCTTGGCTGTCCCCACCCCCCAGAGGACGACTCTTCCTTGCGGGCAGAGCGGGGCTCCCTGGCCGACCTGCCCTTGGCCCCCCCCACCTCAGCCCCTCCCGAGTTTCTGGACCCTCTCATGGGGGCTGCAGCACCCCAGTACCCCGGGCGGGGGCCACCTCCCGCTCCCCCGCCCCCACCACCACCACCACCCCGGGCGCCTGCGGAGCCGGCCGCAACTCCCGACCCCCCGTCGGCCATGGCCAGTCCAGGCTCAGGCCTGTCGTCCCCGGGCCCCAAGCCCGGGGACAGCGGCTACGAGACCGAGACCCCTTTTTCCCCCGAGGGAGCCTTCCCAGGTGGGGAGGCAGCCGAGGAGGAAGGGGTCCCTCGGCCACGGGCCCCCCCAGAGCCACCCGACCCAGGAGCGCCCCGGCCACCCCCAGACCCGGGTCCCCTCCCACTCCCAGGGACCCGGGAGAAGCCAACCTTTGTAGTTCAAGTAAGCACCGAGCAGCTGCTGATGTCCTTGCGAGAGGATGTGACAAGGAACCTCCTAGGGGACAAGGGGGCGACACCCCAGGAAGCAGGACCCAGGAAGGTGGGGAGAGGCCCCGGGAACAGAGAGAAAGTCCTGGGCCTGAACAGGGACCTGCCAGCCCTGGGCAGCGAGAAGAAAGCCCCAAACCTGAGCCTTCCCGTGAATGGAGTGCCAGTGTTGGGGAACAGGGCTCAGAGAGCCCTAGACATCGAGGAGAAGCCTGCAGAGAACGGGGACCTGGGGTCCCCAGAGCAAGAAGTGAAAGTGCTGGTGAATGGGGAGCTGACACCTCCAAGGAGGGAGGAGAAGGCCCCAGAGAATGGGGAGCCGAGGTCCCCAGAGCCCGCGGAGAAGGCTCTGCTGAATGGGGGTCCGACACCACCCGAGATCGAGAAGGCCTCAGAGAATGGGCTCCTGAGGCTCCCCTGGAACACGGAGAGGCCAGCAGAGACTGGGCCTCGGAGAGCCCCCGGGCCCCGGGAGAAGACGGCCGAGAGCAGGGGGCCAGTCCCCGAGACCCTGCTGCAGACAGCCCCTGCACTCTGCGAGGGGGCCTCACCACAGAACGGCTTGGAGACAGCCCCTGGCCCCCTTGGCCCAGCCCCCAAGAGCGGGATGCTGGACCCCGGGATGGAGAGGAGAGCCCACGAGACTGGGGGGGTGCCGAGAGCCCTCGGGGCTGGGAGGGTGGACCTCGGGAGTGGGGGCCGAGCCCCAGTGGGCGCGGGGATGGGCCCCGGAGGCGGCCCCGGAAGCGGCGTGGACGCAAAGGCCGGATGGGCAGACAGCAAGAGGCCACAACCGATGCCACCGCTGCCACCTCTGGAAGCCCAGCTGAGGAGGCCGGAGCCAGTGCCCCCGAGAGCCAGACCGGAGGTGGCCTCCGAGGGAGAGCCCGGGGCCCCAGACAGCAGGGCCGGAGGAGACACAATACCCAGCGCAGACGGGGACTCCTCCAAGCTCGAGAGGAAGGGCCCCGAGATGCCACGACTGTTCTTGGACTTGGGACCCCCACAGGGGAACAGCGAGCAGATCAAAGGTGAGGAGGCCTGGGGAGGTGGGGGCTGCGACCTTGGGGGGTGAGGCAGTGGGGATGCTGGGTCAGGCTGCCAAGGGTGACCAAAGAACCTGGAGTCATACCACCCAGGCACAAATCTTGGCTCTCCTTTCCCTTCTCTGCACTTGGGTATGCATGCTTGCTGCTCTGTGCCTCAGTTTCCCCATCTTCCAAGTACAGGTGACTGGCTCAGGGTAGTTGTGAGGGTGAGTTAGGGCCCAGAGCACTGAGCCTAGCACCCGAGGCTCAGTCAGGAGCTGCTGTTACTAACAAGACCCATGTAGAGCAGGCTTCAGGAGTAAGGGAGCTGGAGAGGCTGAGGGAGGTGGAGAGAGGGAGGAAGGGCCTCGTCTGAGGGTGCCGGGCCCCAGAAGCCCACCCAGAGGTGCTGCGTTTCCTTTTTATGGTGGAGCTCTGATTGCATCCACTTTCAAGGAAGCTGGGAAAAGGGGAGGTAGGTGGGGTATAAGGCTGCTGGCACGTGGTCTCCCTTTAAACTTGCTGTGAGCCAGTGCCTGCCCAGTGTGCCACACTGCCAGGGGGAAGGTGCTGAGGGCCAGGAGGATCAAGAACACGGGAAGTGCTTTACCACAGAGCAGATGTCCAAGAGAAATGGGGAGGAGGCAGATTTCCTTGCCACCCACGTGACAATCGATGGCGCTGGTCACCTCGCACCATGCTCAGTCCCCACTGACCAGCCAGGCCAGGACACGGGCTGTAACAGGCCTCAGGGTGCAGTGGCAAGTTCATGACCAGCCTGTCTGAGAAGGCCCTGGGCAGTGGGATAGTGTCAGTGGATGAGCAGCCAGGGTACCTCACAGGATTGCTGGGTTGGGGTTGCTGGGGAGAAGAGGCCGGGAATGGCGTTTTTCCACCAGCGAGCTATTCATCTTTCAAGACCTTGCCCTCCCCAAGCGCCCCCTTCCCTGCAAAGCCCACCTGCCTTCTGAAGGTGGTCACGCTGTACTTTGGGCCTTTCTCTGAGTCCCTCTGCAGCTCCTCCTCATCTGAGGTGCTCTGTCAGGGAGGATCTCAACAAGGTAACTTCTGAGGGAAGTAAAGGAGAGGTGTGGGCCATGATGGCCCTGGGGACAGCGGTGTTGCAGGGAGAGGGCAACAAGACAGGCATCAGTTTGCCATACTTAGGGTACCACTGTCCTTCTCCCTGCCCTCCTCTACCCCTACGGGGCCTGGCACTCAGGTGGCTCCTGCCCACTTGCCAGTGAGAACACAGGCTCCGAGAGGTGGACTTGCCTAGAACAAGAGAGGACAGGTTTGGGCTCCAGGGAACTCAAGTCCTTCCCTCCCTGCAGGCTGATGCTGGAGAGCTGGGGCAGAGCCAGGGTTTGGGGATGGTTAGAGGCCACAGCTTTAGCTGTCAGGGGCCAACAAGGGACAGTACTTGGCCAGGGTGATGCAGAGCAGGGAATATCCCATCAACCCCACAGACCCGTGCACTTCTGGGTGCTCAGGGATGTGGAGGGGCCAGAGCCCCAGGACCAGCCGGACTTGATCAGAAAAGGGATCACCATGACACAGGGTCAAAGGGTCTGGCTCGACGAAGGCCAGGCCAGAATAGTGTGGCAGAGGCAGCAGTCAGGAGGGGTGGGTAGCCTGGTGGGCTGTCGAAGACCCTGGGCCTACAGGGTCCCGGGTCGCCCCAGGGCACTGAGGACGCAGGTGGGACACAGCACCACCCCTTGGAGAAAGGCAGCAGCCCGCCCTGTGGGCCGCGCGGGGAGCAGGAGGGCCTGCCTCGGCTTCCCCGACGGCTCGCGCTCTCTCCCCGCAGCCAAGCTCTCCCGCCTGTCGCTGGCGCTGCCTCCGCTCACGCTCTCGCCATTCCCGGGCCCGGGCCCGCGGCGGCCGCCATGGGAGGGCGCGGACGCCGGGGCGGCTGGCGGGGAGGCCGGCGGGGCGGGGTCGCCGGGGCCTGCGGAGGAGGACGGGGAGGACGAGGACGAGGACGAGGAGGAGGACGAGGCGGCGGGGCGGCGGGGCCCCGAGAGGACGCGGGCAGTCCCGGTGCCCGTCGTGGTGAGCAGCGCCGACGCGGACGCGGCCCGCCCGCTGCGGGGGCTGCTCAAGTCTCCGCGCGGGGCCGACGAGCCCGAGGACAGCGAGCTGGAGAGGAAGCGCAAGATGGTCTCCTTCCACGGGGACGTGACCGTCTACCTCTTCGACCAGGTGCGTGTGGGGCGTGCGGCGGGTGGGTCCTGCGGAGAACGTCCACGGAGGCAGAGGGCAGCGAGTTCCCCTCCGGTGGGCGGTGCCCGGACAGACCACGCCTCGAGGGGGCGTGTTGGGCAGGAGTCCCCGCCCCAGGCGGGGTCTGGAAAGCGCTTTCCTGGGGTGGGCGGGAACTCGGTGGAGGTCACGCCTTAAAGGGTGGGGCCTAGGAATAAGAATAGCGCCGGTGGGGCCTGGAGAAACGCGTACCCCAGAATGGGGCGGGACCTGCAGGCGGCTACACTTCCAAATGGGAAGGCGGCTTGGTTGGGGCATAGCAAAGGGATAGGCTAAACCTAGAGGCTGGAGCAAGAAAGACCTGGAGTGGAGGAGCCGCTGTGGAGTGGCTGGGGTCGTAAAAGGAGGAGGAGCGGCTGTGCACAGTAAGGGCGGATCTGAAAGGAAACGAGGTAGTAGTTATTGAGGTCCCGAGCCAGAGATGGTGAGGAAAAGGTGCTGAAAAGTGATCGCTGGGAGGAACCTCGTAGATTTGGGGCGGAGTTTATGGATGGAGCCCTAATGGCCTTAGGGGATTTTGAGGTGGATCGTACCCTAGACGGGTTTAAACATCGTGGCAGGTAATATTAAATATTTAGCCGCTGGGGATGGGGGGGCGGGAAGGTCGCTTGTGCCCTGGAGTTTGAGGCAAGCCTGGGCATACAGCGAGATCTCTCGTCTCAAAACCTAAAACAGAAACAAAAAACACTTGGGGTGGGTTCCGGAATGGGTGGAACTGTTGGAGTTAAGTGTAGCTGGAAGCCCCCGTAATGCCAGCATGCGAGAGGTTGTGGCAGGAGAATAGCAAATTCGAGTCCAGCCTGGGCAATTTAGCGAGACCCTGTCTCAGGAGAATCCGGGGCACAGTGCTGAAGAAAGGGAGAGCAAGGTGGTACTTGTGGACTGGCGCTGCCTAGAGAAACCTGGGCGAGGGATCCTGCAGGGAAGAACTGGGTCTCCGGTTGGGGCCCCTCTAAATGCCCCGTTGGGGCTGAGGAGGCCGCCGACTCCGAGGGGGATGGAGGACCCGGCCCCGGGGACGTGAAGGCGGCAGGACCTCTAGGGTTAGGGGCGGCAGTCCATCGGATGCCTAGGCCCAAACAATGCCAGCGGGACGGGCGCTCGCAGGGGAGGCGGTGCGTGGGATATGACGGCTCGTGCCCTCGCGGGGTCCTCTTATCTGTCGCCGCAGGAGACGCCAACCAACGAGCTGAGCGTCCAGGGCCCCTCCGAGGGGGACTCGGACCCGTCAACGCCGCCGGCGCCCCCGACGCCTCCCCATCCCGCCACCCCAGGAGATGGGTTTCCCAGCAACGACAGCGGCTTTGGTGAGGGGCGGGGAGTGGGCGTGACAGGGGCGTTGTCCAATGGGCGTGATCTCTGGGTGGGCGGGGCTCGGCCGGACTGAGCGGTCTGAGAGTCTGGCTCTCCTCTCCTCTAGGAGGCAGTTTCGAGTGGGCGGAGGATTTCCCCCTCCTCCCCCCGCCAGGGCCCCCCCTGTGCTTCTCCCGCTTCTCCGTCTCGCCTGCTCTGGAGACCCCGGGGCCCCCTTCCCGGGCCCCCGACGCCCGGCCCGCAGGTACAGTGCCCTACTTCCGGCCGCTGTTCCCGCGGGTCCCTATCCCCCCCCCAGGGTTTTCCTGCCTCGTGCTTCTCAGCCTTTTGCCGCGCACCCCAGTCACCACTGTCCCCGACCTGGCGGGGTCCACCAGATGCCCTCCACCCGGCCTGTTTCCCTCCTGAAGGATCACCCTAGATTCCTGCCCATCCCTATTGGTTTGAGCCTGGCAGAGTTGCTCTGGGGGCGCGGCCACCTGACAGGCTGAGGACATGGCCGCCAGTGAGTCCAGGACAACATGCCAGAGAGTAGCAGGCAGTGTGTTGGCCACACTTGGACCCATCTGAGCCTCATGATGAGCCCAAGGGTTAGGGTTAAAGAGGCCTAGAAAGGAGTGAGGGTCTGTGCCGCACTGCTGAACCGGGGGGTCCCCGCAGGCCCTGGGACTCACCTGCCACCCCTTTGCATCTGGGGCTGCTTGAGGCGCTAATCCTCAGCCTTCCTGGTGCTTGACTCCGCGTGCCAACACCACTGAGGCTGGGCAGGCGGGACTGGGTTCTCTGCTGCCCTCTGCTGCCTCTCCAGAGGACACCCTGGTGCTCAGGGTCCATAGAGAAGGGCTGGGTAGGGAGAGAAACAGTGAGGCCTTTCCAGGGAGGACTCCATTTCTGCTTCCCCAGACGTCTCTTGAGTCCTCACGCGTGGGCTGTGTGACATGGGGCAAGTCACTTTCCCTCTCTGTGCTTTAGTTTCCTCACCTGCAGACTGAGGATGATAATGGGACCCAACTCCTAGGAGTTGTGCAGCATGGAGCCAGGACATGTAGCAGTGGCCTCTGGCCGGTAGCTGTCACTGCACCTCACTGGGTGGGTGTTTGTTGAGTGACTGCTGTGACCGCCTGCCTCTGCCTCCACGGACCCCATGTTACCACATGAAAACAGCCATAAGTGTAGGGTTGCTGGGAAAGCAGATGACAAGAGAAAAGGCTTCTGTCTTCCTGGTGGCACTGTCACCTGGCCAGGGACTTGAAGGTTGTTGTTAACTGGGTGATGGAAAAGGGACAGCATGCTGGCACAAAGGAACAGCTTGCACAAAGGCCCCAGAGGCGGCACAGAACTTGGTCAGTTCCAGGGACCAGGGTGGCCGGCCAGGGGCTGAGTTTTCTCATGGGTGGAAGGGCGACGTGGAAGACTACATGTGGGGGAGGGGCCTAGGGCCACCAGGGGCTGAGCAGAGGAAGGAGTAGAAACTGGGTGGCTGGGGAGAGGCTGGGACAGGGAGGAGGGACAGGGCAGGGCTGGTGCTTCCCTTGGCTAGGTCCCCAGCCTCATGCCAAGTGTCACTGATCCCGACACCCCACCTCAGGGCAGGGAGGGTGGATCAGGGCTGAGGCTTGCAGGGCCAGTGAGTGAGGGTGACCTCGGCTTTAGTCACCAGGAGCCGAGACAGGGCCTGGTCATGCAAAACCCCGATCCCTGCACTCGGCTGACAGGTATTGGAAGGCCACCGAGCCTGCCTGTCTACTTGGGCCATGGCTGCTGTGCCCAGTTGAGTGACACCTTATGTCCCAAAGTCACCCACTCCTTTGAAAAGGAGCCAGTTTCCCACTGAAGGAGGGAAACTGAGCCTGGGGCAGGGATTGAGGACCATAGTCCTGTCCTCACTGAACTTCCTTACACTCAGAGGAGCAAGCAGACAGGAAGAACTCCCACAGTGACTGGGGTGGCCCCAGAGTGAGGGAAGTGAGTGACAGCCTGGAGGGTCAAGGTGACGGGGTGGCGGTGGTGATTCCCAAGGGCTGCTACACCAGGGACGTGCAGGGGCCCTGATGTGAGCTGTGCCAACAGCTCCGCAGGTCTGGTGAGGCAGCCAGTGCAGCTGGAGTGGGGAGGCCGAGGAGGCCTGGCAAGGACAGGGGGAAAGACAGATGGCAGCGTGGATGCAGGAGCGCTTGGGTCACAGCTTTGCCTTCACTCTGAGCCATCTGGGTGCCAGTCTGTCCCCCCATAACCCTGTGTCTCCATTCACTCCATCCTCAGGCCCCGTGGAGAACTGATTCCCCAAAGACCTGACCCCCCTGCACCCCCAGAAGAGGGGCTGAGAGTAGAATCTTCTGTGGATGATGGAGCCACTGCCACCACCGCAGATGCCACCGCCACCGCCTCTGGGGAGGCTCCTGAGGCTGAGCCCTCCCCCTCCCCCACCACGTGCCAGACGGGAGGCCCTGGCCCCCCGCCCCCCAGCCCTCCAGACAGCTCCCCAGATCTCCCAGACCCTCTCGGTGCCAAATGAGGCCGGAAGCCCCTGGTCCTCCCTGGAGAGCCGGCTGTCTTGGAACTGAACTGAACTCTTTGGGCCTGGAGCCCGGGCACAGCGGAGGCCCCCTCACCCGCTCCCGCTCCACGCACAGGGGCGTCAGGCTTTGGGGACCTGAGCCCCGTCTCCATCTCCCTTGCCCTCCCGGCCCGGCCCCCAGAGGGGGCTCTGGTTCAACCTTCGCGTGGCATTTTCACATTATTTAAAAAAGACAAAAACAACTTTTTGGAGGAACGTGAGACCTATGTGTGTTTTGGTGGACAATGGGAGAAGACCTTGTCCTTGAGGTGCCTTGGTGTTGGGGGAGCTTCTCCTAGTTCCCTCTCTGGGTCCAGTTTGAGATTCCCAGCTTCTCCCAGCACTCAGGAGGCTGGTAAGATTGTCAAGAGTTTGAGGTCAGAGGTCAGAGATCAGCCTGGGTTACATAAGGAGACCCTGTCTTTAAAAAAAAAAAAAAAAAATCAGGGCCAGAGGGTTAGCTCAGTGGTTCCGGCGCCTGCTTCACAAGTGCAAGGTCCTGAATTCAATCCCCAGTAACCACATACAATGCTGGGCATGGAGACTCACACCCACCAGCAATCAATACAGCATACCACAATGCTGGGCGTGGTGACTCACGCCTGTAATTCCAGCACTTGGGAGGCAGAGGCAGGAGGATCGCTGAGTTCAAGACTTGCCTGGGCTACATAGTGAGCTCAGAGCCAGCCTGAACTACAAACCGAGACCCTGTCTCAAAAAGGAAAAAAAAAAATCAAGAAAACAAAACTCAACTTCAGCAGCTGCCTCGACTGAGCAGGAGGACGTGGGGTGCAAGATGGCAGCTGTGGTGGGAGCCATGTTTCTACAGGTGGCCACAAGCTGTCCAGTGCCAGGCTGGGTGGTAAGGATCAGAAATGACCCGCTAATGACCACATTGGACCTTGGCCAGCCCAGACACCTTGGACAGCTACTGCCTGTCACTGGAGGTCAAGATTGTCATCCCTGGGGTGGCACTGCCTCAGCTGTGGCACTTTTCCATGTGACCCCTGCCCCTAACATCCTCATTTGACTTCAACCTCCCTTTATCTCTGTGCAGATTCCTTGTCTGCCCTGTGCTTCTGAGCCACTCTTGTGGTCTCCACCGGGCCTGGTGTTTTTCCTGTCCCCCAGGTGCTCCTCTTCCTCCCGGTCTCTGTCGTTGCCCCCTTTCTCTGCCCTTGTTTCTGCCTGCACTTCTCTCTCCCTGTACTGGGCAGCTATCTATCTTAGTCTTTTGATCCTAGCTGTTGTGTCACTGGCACCTTAGAGGGAGGTGCTGGATGGCAGAGGAAAGGGGCAAGGATCTGCAAAGCCCTGAGATTCTAAGTCTAGGAGTTAAGGTGGATGAGGGCATTATGGTCACATGAGTCCCTGGCAACTGGGAGAAGGGGAGCCAGTCACTGCTGGTGCACACAACTGCCCAATAGGATCTCAGGTGTGCCTGCCCATGGTGGGAACACAGGACCAGAGCTGCAACAGCCCAGTGGCCTAGACACTGGGTCTGAGCAGGGAGTCTGATGTCTTAAAGCACAGAAGTGTGTCAACTCTGGAGCCTCAAGTCCAGGCTGGAGGCCCCGCACACTTCGAGCAAAGTCTGCTCCCAGCTTTTCTCACCCCGGTTCCCAGAGCTCGGTGCACTGGGGCTTCGGGTGCCTTGCCCTGTGTGTTCTTTCTGCATGGCACTCTGGCATGCCCCTCTGTCTAGTGTTGTCCACTTCACCAGGGCAGTAGTTGTATTGGGTTGAGACTCTCACTAATGACTGCAAGTGGACCAATTTTATCTGCAGTAACTCCATTTCCAAATTAGACCGAATTGTGAGCTGGGGCTGGTGGGGTTCAGCACAGGGATACAAAGCCACAATGGACCCGTGCAAGGAGGCTGGAAGGCTGGGCTCCAGGTTGAGGAGGGAACTGGAAGCCAGACTCCTCAGTCCGGGGAAGATGGGTCAAGGAAGCATGGAAGGGCAACTGAGGTGAGTGCAGTCTGGCTTGAATGTTCCATGGGCATCTGCAGTTAAATTTGGCAAAAACAGGGCCAGAGGGTTAGCTCAGTGGTTCCGGCACCTGCCTCGCAAGTGCAAGGTCCTGAGTTCGAACTCCGGAAACCACATACAATGCTGGGCATGGAGACTCACACCCACCAACAATCAATACCACATACCACAGTGCCAGGCATGGTGGCTCATGCCTGTAATCCCAGCACTCGGGAGGCAGAGACAGGAGGATTGCTGAGTTCAAAGCTTGCCTAGGCTACATAGTGAGCTCAGAGCCAGCCTGAACTACAAAGCGAGACGCTGTCTCGAAAAAAAAAAAAAAAAAAATTGGCAAAAACAGAACCACTGCTTTCCTTCCCAAAGACTCCCTTTTGAACATGGTAGTCAGCAGAACTGCCACTCAGCTGGCAGCCCCGCTTTCACAATATCTGACATCCATGCCGCAGACAGGCCACCCCAACCTCTTGTCCTGGTGGCTCTGCCCCCGGGGATACCACACAGCCTACCAGTTAAGGTCTATCACCTCACAGGGTGAAGCACCCCTTTTACAAGGAACACCGTCATCATGCAACTGAGGAGCTGACACCAGCACTGAGGCTGACATGGGATGTTCTCTACCCAGTCTTGCTGAACTCAGCAATGGATGGCTTTTTGGCACCCAAAGCACTGCTGAACTACAACTCCCACCAGGTTGCGGGATGCTAGGCCATGCCTGGGACATGGTTGGAGCGGTAGTCTCTCCGGAGACTGCAGCTTCAAAGGTGGATTCTCCCAAGCAGACAACATATGGACCTCAAAAGCCACCAACCCCATCTATGAGAACACCCTAGAGACCCAAACTCAGGGCAAAAGGGGTCAGGTCCTTTCTTGGGCTCAAAGTTGTCCCAAACCAAGATCTTGTCTTCAAAACGGGGAGCCTCCTAGGAATAACACTGGAAAGGCAGCCACTTGGTGTGGCCCCCACAGGAGGCTCACAGTTCAGCGGCGAAGCTTAGATCCAAGGCATGGGCCTACAAGGCTTTCCTTGCCCAGTGCACAAGGCCATCTTCTGTTCCTGTGTAACCTCCAGGGGCACAACCCAGAGCAGCCTGCTGACCTGGACCCTGTTCCTCAAGAACCACCCCCCTCTACCCAGGAACAGGCCTTCTCCGGCCTGTTTCCTTCCATGCACAGCAAGGATCTCTCCATACACTCGCCATGCCTCCGACCACAAACCACAGGCCACAGGCCGGGAAGGTGGGGCTGGCCATGGCTGTCAGGGTAGGTAGAGTGAACCTGGAGCTCTGGAACCGGCCTTCAAAACACCATCTCTTGATCGGCCAGCCCTGTACACTAACTCTTGACTGCTGGCCTCAGGTGTGAGCCCTGTGAGTTGTCCAGTGGCTGTGACCAGCCCAGCTCCTGACACTGGCCACGTGCTAAGAGCTGAGCACCTCAGCTCTGCCCTCCCCAAAAGACAAGGGGCCAGCAGGCTTGAGTGGTTAAATAATTAATAAGATTACCAACAGCATGTTAATTACAAATAAGGAGGAGCTGGAGGGAGGTGGTGAATTTTCCAAATGGAGGAGAAGAATCCACAGCCCCAGGGCCCAGGGGTCCGGCCACCCAGGCGGGGCAGCTCCATAATAAATAACAGAATTGGGGCAGGGGTCAGGGCTGCTCCTGCTTCTTCTTGACAGAAATCCTCTTCTTCCTTGCAGCCAACATTTCATAGAAGGGGTCCACACTCACAGCAGCCCTGCAGAGAAAAGATTTCAGGTGAGGCCAGCAGGGCCCTCTGCTCTCAAGCCCAGGGGTCGGGGCCCAGCCTCCTCCCTCAGCCGGGGAGGAGGAGGAGGAGGAGCCTGGGCTCACTGAATGGACTTGATCCACTCGTCCTTCTCCTCCTGCGTGGGGGCCGAGATCCGGTACACCATGTGGTTCCCCTCTACCACCCGGCCGTCTGCTTCCGTCTTGCAGGCTTTGATGAGCTGCCCCTTGTTGTTGGGGATATAAAGCTCAAAGCAGTTCTGGGGAGACACGGCCGAGACAGCAGGTAAAGACCCAGTCCTGGGGCCAGACGGGGGCCCCGTGTGGGCAAGAAGAGGTTCACAGTGTCTTACTGGTTTCCGGGGGTCATCTACTTCACGGATGCTCAGGTTTTCCAGGGGGATGATTCCTCGGGGCTCCTTGTCCTGAAGGAGCAAAGGAGACAAAATTTAGACATTTAAATCTTAACCCCTTCCCTCCTCCCTCAGTCCCAGGAACCCAGCCCAGCCACCTCCCTCAGACCCAGGAACCCAGGCCCGGCCTCCTCCCTCAGACCCCGGGGTCCAGGGCCAGCCTCCTCCCTCAGACCTGGGGGTCCGGGCCCAGCCTCCTCCCTCAGACTCTGGGGTCCAGACTCAGCCTCCTCCCTCAGACCCAGGAACCCAGGCCCGGCCTCCTCCCTCAGACCC
>PVIC010007963.1:0-49457 GCA_004025085.1 Thryonomys swinderianus | reverse complement strand
CTCCCCTCCCCTTCCCTTCCCTTTTCTTTGAGATATAAAGGATCAAACTCAGGACCTTGCACTTGCCAGGCAAAAGCAGTGCCACTGAACTACATCCCCAGCCCACTAGCCTACTTCTCAAAGGAAGTTTTGTAGAGTAGTCATGAGGTATGGGTACAATGTGGTAAAAACCATAATCAACCAATAAAATTACAACTATACTCACTTAGGTAATATTGACCCAGTAGTAACAAGATCATATGGACAACATCAATAACCTTGGTTAATAATTTGTAGTATTAGTCTTAAATCTTTTCAGTCTCACGGTTTTAATCTTAGTGGGTGGGAGGGGATGGCCCACCCCCAAAGAGACAATGGTCTATCTCAAGTTCATCCCTTAGGTAAGAATGAAGATCTGGCCATTGTGGGTTTTTTTGTTTTGTTTTGTTTTGTTTTTTTGAGACAGGGTCTCGCTTTGTAGTTCAGGCTAGCTCTGAGCTCACTATATAGCCCAGGCAAGCCTCGAACTCAGCAATCCTCCTGTCTCTGCCTCCCGAGTGCTGGGATTACAGGCGTGAGCCACCACGCCCGGCACTGTGGTATGCAGTATTGATTGCCAGTGGGCATGAGTCTCCATGCCCAGCATTGTATGTGGTCACTGGGGATTGAACTCAGGACCTTGCGCTTGCGAGGCAGCCGCCGGAACCACTGAGCTAACCCTCCAGCCCCTGGCCATTGTGTTCTTAACCTTTGCACTGACTTCCAGGACTTAGCCCTGTCCAACTTCCTGAATATTTTGACCTAATTTCTATCAGTTCTAGATAATAGGGACCTGGCTTGAGCCAGCCTGTACCAAAGAAAGCTGGCCTACCGTCCCCTACAAGGGGCTTGTCTAAACTCTAAGGAGGAAAAGGGCCTCAGGGGTGATCAAATCTTGGAACCTGGACCACTTGGGGTTTTGCTCTCTATTTCCCCTACTGCTTCCTTTTGTTGTGTTGACTTTACCTACACACCTAAAGAAAGTAGCCAGTCCCCAGCGAAGACGAGTACTATGTCTGTAGATGTGTGGTTTCTGCTTCTCCAGGGGAAGAAGGACCACAGTACAGAGATGAGACCACCAGAGCAGTGCAAGGAAAGGAGACCAGGGTTTAGCAGTCAGAAGTGTGGAAGCTGGAAATTGACAAAACCAGATTCGCAGTCTCTTCCTCCTCATCCGGGACAGGAGGACCAATGGATCCTGGCACCTCCAGTGAATCCATGCTTTTGGAAAAGAACGTGTGAGTGGCTGGAGATGTAAGTAGACTCAGAAAGTGTTCCAATATTTGTTCTTTTACTAAAATCAGACACTAAATGCACAGACTATTAATAATAGCTGGTGCACGTCATAGTAACAGTGCTAAGGATTATGTAAGCAGTTCTCATCTGGCATTCCTTACTGGGTACAAGCTTTGCACAACTTCTTCCTCAATTTTAGCACTGTGAGCTCATCATGTTCTGCTGCCCATAATGTGTACACAACATCCCCATCCACATAGTCCTTCCACCCTGCTCAGACCCTCTGCTTTATGACTTGAGATTGCCAGGGGTGGTTGCCTATTCTTGATGGGCTTCAAAGACCTTTCCCAGCTACAGTGCCCCACAGATGGCCTCTCAGTCACACTGCAGCGAGTTCCCTGGGGCTGGTTAGAATGTGGATTCTGGCACTGGGTCGGGGCGGAGGGTGGGGTGGGGGTGGGGGGAACGCAGCTGGCGTCAGCCTCTGCTTTGCCCAGGACTCAGGCCTGACACAGTCTCCCTTCCTTTTGCTGGTTCTGCGCCTCCATCATTCAGCAGAAGCCTTTAGTCCTTTCCATCTGCTTCTCTCCTCTCTCCACCCACATGTTCTCCTCCTCTAATTATCCCCCACAGAGTTCCTTTGCTTGAATCAGGTTTTACTCTGGTTGCTCAGATGTCAGGAAGAAATGCAAACCAGCTCGAATTTCCCACCATGTGGGGCAGAGGTGAAGAGAAAGGCTGGAGTACCCAGGCAGGGAGCATGGACGTGGGAAAAGGAGGGTCCTGGAGAAACCTTGTCATTCTAGCCAAGAGGGCCACACTGATCACAGCCTGAAGGGTCTGAAGGATGAATCTCAGGGGACTGAGATTCAGCTGAGGTTGTGACCGTCATATCAACCCTTCTTCTTCCTGCCACCCCTCCCCGCATGTGGCCAATGGAGCCTGGTGGCCATTTCTGACTGGAGAGGACATGACATGTGTCACCTCCTGATGAGGCATGTACCTGCCACATGTTCCACAGTGCGGTAAGGAGGATGAGCTTTTTCAGGCTGTCAGCTGAGTGATCAAGGATTAAGCTATCATCACTGTTGCTTTAAGCCATGGTGGTGTTTGTTACTGCAGCACTAACAGGCTCATCCAGACTAACTCACTGTGCAGTGGGAGAGGAGCAAGGGGGCCCTGAGGCATTGGGCTAGCGCTACAGAAGGTCTGGCCAGCAGAGTCAGAGCTATATAAAGGGGAGGAGAAGTCAAATCTGGGTGGAGCATAGACTTGGGTGGTGCTGACCTCATCATAAAGGGGAGGGGTGTGGACAGGCAACAGGAAGCTCAGCTGAAAGGCACAGGGCTTGGGGGAAATCCCCAAAGTCCTCAGGGGACAAAGAGGAAACAAAACTGCTCAATTCTTACTTTGTTTCCATTTTCCTTATCTAAAAAGGGTGAAACAAATGCTCCACAGAGGGAACTAAGGCCCACGATAGTAGACAGTGAGCTCGGGGTAAAAGACAGGGCTTAGATCCTTTTTCTTCTTCTCCTTCTCCTTCTCCTCCTTCTCCTTCTCCTTCTCCTTCTCCTTCTCCTTCTCCTTCTCCTTCTCCTTCTCCTTCTTCTCCTTTTTCTGCTATTTTTTCCTTCTTTCATGTTTTGTTTTGTTTTGAGAGTCTCACTGTGTAATTCAAGCTGGGCTGGAACTCACCATGTAGCCCAGGATGGCCTTAGATTTCCAGCAGTCCACCTGTCAGCCTCCTGAGATCTGAGATTACCGGCAGGAGATACCACTGGTTAGGGTCCAACTTCTTTACCCAGATAAGTCAGATGCCATGATCCTGAAAGGAAGAGCAGCTATGGAGACAGAAGCAGGGTTAACCCAGGGTAAGGGGGAAGGAGGGGCCATGCTAGAAGCTGGACATAGTCAGCGGAGCTTGGAACTATTTTAATAAAGAAAGAAGGAAAGGGGAATCCAGAACTTCTGTAATAGGAAATTCATGTTAATTTGTGGGACATTTTTGAAAGAATCCATTAGCCGTTTTTCTTCTAGAAATAAATCTATTAAATTGATGACATAGGAACAAATGGGAAACAAAACAGGTGCACATTTAGAAATAATAATTGCTTTGTTTTTGGAGACAAGGTCTTGCTATGTAGTTCAGGTTGGCTTCAACTCAGGCTGGCCTTGAGCTTGAGGTGACCCGCCTACCTCACCTTCCCAAATTTCAGAATTACAGGCATGCACCACCACACCTGGTTTAATAGTTTATTTGTATGGGGGAGGGTTTAGCAAGTGCAGTAGTGCACTGTGTGGATTATTTCATTCATTGTTTATAAATGGGGGGGAGACTCTATTCTTCCAATTTTACATTTAAGGATATGGATTACACATGCAGGATCCACAGATATTGTCTGACTCCAAACCTAACTGTTTATTGCTGTCTCAGTCCATTTTCTGTTGCTATAACAAAACACCTGAGGCCAGGTAACTATTTGTGCTCACTATTGTGGAGGTTTAGGAGTAGAGTATAAGCATGAGCTGGGTTTGAATGAAGACTTCTTGGTGGATTGTAACAAAATGGCAGGTATGTGTGCAACCTTCCTGAGACAGAAAGCCTGAGTGCAAGACCTCCTACTAGATCACACTTCTTTTTTTCTTTAATTTAATTTAATAGTACATTATATATATACAACACAATTATACTCCACATTGAGAATTTGTACCAATATATGACATAACTTAATTCTCATTTTTCCCCTTCCCCTACCCACACTACATATACACAAGCCCCTATATACACAAGCTTTGTTTCCTTTTTTTAACCATCAATTTTTTTCTTTCCCTTCATTATTTACCCCTAAACTCCATTTCCCTTTGACTAGTTATTATTTCACAATATCATAAATCACACTTCTTAGAGGGCCCACCACCTGCTACCATCTTCACCATGGACTTGGGGAACACACTCAAGTCACATCCAACCCATAGTGACCATAGCATCCAGGACTCCTTGATGGGGCGGAGACAGCTGGACAGAGGGTGGCAGTCACCCAGCGTCTCTATGTGGTTCCACATGCAGGCCCCCAGTGCCACCCTCCAGCTGGATCAGACTGGTCTGGAGTCAATGTCTATACCAGGAAGCACAGCAGGGCTTTGGAGACAGTGACATAGGAGTTGGGAGAGGTGTCCCCGATGTGAGCAGGACACTCACAGAGGAGGAAACAGAAGTGATCCCTTGGCTCAAGGCTGCCCACACCCCTCTTGGTGATTGCTGATTTCTTTCTCTGTAGTGTGTTTCCAGCATTCAGTCAAAACCATGGGCTTTTCTGCCCACAAGACAGAGAGGATGGGCTCTCCGTGGAGTCTGGGCAGCACTGGGCAGGCTGGGCACATAAAGTCCATGGAAAGAAAGGTGCAGCCAGGTAAGAGCAAGTCCCAAGCATTATGGAGGCTGTGGGGACCAAGGCCTACGTAGGTTTGAGAGTCCTGGCCAATAGGCGGAGCTTACAATCCTGCCTCAGTTCTCCTGCTCCAATACTATGTGAATGCCTGGTCATATATTTGTATTTCAGAGCTCAGCACAGCTGTAAGCTTTAGAAACTTACAACTAGAAAGGCACTTAGAAAAGAGAACACTTAAAATGTAAATATTTAAAGAAAATAAAGAATAAAATGAAGCTGTGTCAGTTCTATCTATACCTTTAAATGTTACAAATTTCAAATTATAGAAATGACTGGGTTCTCTTATAGATAATAATCATTCGCTCCATCAAGAATTTAAAAATGTACTGTTCAAAGTAGGCATGATTTTAACTCAAGGAGGCTGAGGTAGGAGAGTAGGAAGTTTGAATATAGCAACTTAGTGAGACTGTGTCTCAATATATAAAATAAAAAAGGGATAGGGTTGCAGCTCAGTGCAAAGGCCCTGGGCAAATGCCCAGTAATTGAGAAAAAAGCTAAATAAATAAATAGATAAATAAAAATATATCTTTCAATATCCACAATACCAGAATGCTCTAAAAGAAATCTGAATAGCTAAAAATCCAAGTGATTTTCTTTGTAAGTTTGCAGCATTTATTTATATGTCTGAAATGATCACAATTTAAATTTGCACAAGGACTCCGGGGAGACATTAGAAGTGCGTTCTCATCTCTTTCGTGCGGTTCCCTGTTCCTGGACCCCCGGCAGCGGTCATTCTGGGAAAAGTGGGTGGTTTGACCAACGACACGTCAAGACTCTGAAGTGTAACGTTCTGTAATTGCTCATGAATATCTGGCTTTCTGTCTTTTTGGCTTCTTTCCTTTTTTGTCTTAGGAATTTTGGTTTGTCTCATAACTTATAGGAACTGTGAGAGCTAGGTATGCTTATTTTTAGTGGGAAAGCAGTGTTTAGTGTGCGGAGTTTGAATTTTCTGTTGAAAGCTTCCCAAACTACAAAGCATAGCATGAACCCCTGTACCCAAACTCAGTCATTATGGAGACCGTTTTTTCTTGTTTTTGCCAAAGTGTTTCAACACAGATCCTAAATATGAGCTAAGTGAATTGTTTTTGGGCTTCCAAAGACAGTTTCAATGAAGGAAATAAGAGTTCAGTTTCATCAGGGTAACTGGTAGAGAAAGAAGAGAGCAGGGAAGAGAGACAGAAAGAACAAGGGAGGGAGGGACAGACGGAAATAGAACATCCGTAATGAGATTACTATATTTATCTCCTGCCCCATTTCCACAGTTTTCTCTACTGCCTGCCTGCTTTGTCCTTGCTTTGACACACGGGCCACCTGGGTGGGCAGAGGCGGCCCCACACAGCTTTCCTCAGCAGTGAGGCAGGAGGAGCCTGCATCTCGTCCGCCTCCCTCCTGTCTTTCAGGGGCCCAGTTCCCCTCTTCACTGCACTGAAGGAACTTGACTCTCAGTCCTGGAACACAGCCATTTTGCTCTGCTAGCAAGGACTGGGAATAGGGCAGGGAGGGAGAGCAAAACTCTGGGGAAGAAGGGTCTGTTTTTCCTTGGGACACACCATGCCTGAACACCACCTCCTCCGACCACAGTCCTGTACATGTCAGGAGTTTTGAGTCGTGAAACTAGGACTTCCACCAATTCAGGCCCCCGCATTAGCACTGTGTATTGTATTTACAATGAACATTGGCCTATCAAAAACTCAGATGATTTGCACTACAAACAGCTGTCACTGATTTTGTCTTGGTGTCACAGTGGGACTTTTTTCTGACTTCCTATTGATATCTCATGGGACACTTGTCTTTTGAGAGAGAAGAGGCGCGCGGGGCGGGGGGTGCTGTCCAGACACGATTCCTTCCGATCTGCAACGCAGCAGAGATCGTGCCTCTCGCAGCCTGCTCCTGGCGTGTTCCACTTGGAGGCTCAGAAGCCACGGGAGACCAGGAGCAGAGCCCACACTGAGGAGAGGGCTGCAGGGCCGTCGGTGGGAGTGCACAGAGCGGATCCTGGCAAGCAGGGTGGAAGGAGGGCGCCCTTGTCTGCTGGCTTAGGCGTTAGCGATCTAGGCTGGGTGACTTCAGACCTGTGCCTAGAAGCCAACGACAAAAGATGCCAGCCATGCTGGGAGAGGGGACGCATCGGCCCAGGACTTAGAAGAGCAAAGAAGCAATACCTATGATTGCATAGCTGTACAATATGTATCTTTACAGATTTTTTTATATTTTCAAAATGATTTAAAAGTAAATTACAAGTAAAATCAAGACTTGAAAATGTGAGTGAGTCCTTGCCCATTTTTCATATTTGGAAATTGCTGGGGAAGCATATACTTTTATTTTTTCTTTTGGTGTTTTGAGACAAGGTCTCCCTACCTAGTACAGGCTGGCCTTCAGCTACGTAGCCCAGGATGGCCTTGTGCTTTCATTGATTGTTCTGCCTCAGCCTCCTGAGTACGGGGATTACAAAAGTGCACCATCATGCCCTACAGCTTCTACCATTAAGCCACACCCCAGTCTTCTCTTTATATTTTATTTAGAAACAGGCTTTTGCTATGTTGCTCAGGCTGTCCATCTTCCTGTCTCAGCCTGTCTAGTAGCTGGATTACAGGTGTGCATCAATGCATCCAGATGCTTTCCTCATTCCTTAAGTCTTAATTTTAATTCTTTCTTAAAATTTGAGAGTACTGGATCAGAGATTTAGCTCAGTGGTTCCAGCATCCGCCTGGCAAGCACAAGGTCCCAAGTTCGATCACTGGTACCACACACCACAATGCTGGGTGTGGTGGCTCACACCTGTCATCCCAGCACTCGGGAGGCAGAAGCAGGAGGATTGCTGTGAGTTCGAGGCTTGTGTAGGCTACATAGTGAGCTCAGGGCCAGCCTGAACTATGAAGCGAGACCCTGTCTCAAAAAATTAAAAGAAAAAATTTGAGAGTGCTGTTTATTGTCTACTTGATATTCAATTGTGTGGAGACCAGCTTGATTTGTGTTCCTCTGTGTATAGATTGTTTTCTTTTGAAAGCTCTGATTCCTATATGGGCAAAAGATTTTAAAACCTTTTAAGCTTTTTATTTTGAAATAATTATAGACTCACAGGAAGTTGCTTCTTCTATCTTCCCTGGTTTTTACGCACACTCCTGTGTATGTGTGTGTGTGTGTGTGTGTGTGAATGTGTGTGCTAATGACATTTCCATACAATTTTTAGATTAGATTTTACCACCTGTTTCACAAACCCTAAGGTCCCTTTGCGGCCTGTAGCTCAGGTCACATCTTCCTCACCTGTAAGATTCCCATGATTTCGATATCTTCCTCGCGCTCCCCGGCAGATTAAATTCCAAATTCCCTTGTCACCGTCTACCTTGTTGCTTTCAAGGATGCCCCTGTTGCTCAATGCTGGAGTCCCAGCCGATGGCCGATGTGGCTCTGCTGTCCTGTCCCTGCCATCACCAGTTGCCGCTGATTTCTTCCACCTTCGTCCTGAGTCAGGGGTGTCTCTTGTCCCCCCAGCCTGCGGTGACCTCCCTGTCTTCGTGGTTCTGAAAACACCTGCTTCTCTGTCAAGACTCACTCCAGCAGCCCCTCCTTCAGGGAGGGTTCCTCTTCTTCACCCCCAGGGTTTGCTTTCCTTGCCAAACACTCTGATACGGACTGGGTCAAGATGTCCCCCTCAAGCTTTGTGTAGTTGTAGACTTGACCCAGAGTGTGTGACACTGGGATTGATTCATGGTGCAAGGCAGGCTCAAGGGCACTAGGACTAAGGGTGTGAGTGCGGCCCACCCGAGGTAGGCAGGGAGTGCTGTTAACTCTTCCTACCTTTGCTGCTTTGTGCATGGCATGTTGTTTCTCCTCTGTGATGCTTGTTTGCCATTGTAGCCTGGGAGCCAGCTGATTATGGATTTAAATCTCCACGCACTGTAAGCCAGATAAACTCCTTCCTTTTTTTTAGTTTATTTTTATCTTTATTGGTACATTGTATATACATATCATGATCACACTCAATATTGGAACTTTGTACCAGTATATGACACAATTTAATTCTCATTTTTTCCCATTCCCCCTATCCATCCCACAACCCCCCACTCCCTAAATACATAAGCTTTTCTTCCCTTTTTTAAATTATCATCACATTTTTTTCTTTACCTCTCATTACTCATGCCTCCAAAGAAAACTCTTTCCTTTTTAACATTAGGTGTCTGGTGTTTTGTCTCAGCAAAGAGAAAAAAGTAACTAACACACACTTGGATCACTGTCACGCTGCTGTGTATCCGGAATGTATTTGGCAATCGAGTCCAGACTGTAACAAGGTGAAAGAAAAGAGAATGAAAAACTAGCAGCATGGACACCCACAGCACCATGTCATCGGGATCGTGGGGACTGCCTCCCATCCATAGTCTGGCTTGTCACCTCTTCATCTCAAGCTGCTGCTGGTCACCTTGCCGCATTCCAGATGGGCTCCAAGCAGCAGGATTGGTGTGTGTCCCGTTTCCCGTCATAGCAGAGGTTTTCCAGAACACCTCTCTGCAGACTATCGCTCACATTTCCTGACCCGAGCTGTGTTACACAGCATTTCTAGTGAGAAAGAAGGGCGGAGAAACAAGTAAGGGGGGGAGGCACAGGAGAGGAGGCTTGGAGTAAGGTGTGGAGGGAGCCCACTTGCTGCATCTGCTACAAACCGTGTTCCTGGCCCGCTGAGAGCCACTTCCCTGCTGAGGAAGGTCCTGTTCATTTCTACTGAGAGTCCCTGGGCCTGAGACAGTATTGGCTCGTGGTACATCCTCTTTAAAATCTCATAAAATGTAGATGAACACATGCAGGCAGCGTACCAAAGGGTAAGGGGAAAGCAAGGGTTCTCCCATTCTCTTCCTTTCGATCCCATAGACAGGGTGCTTCATATCCAGAAATCTGCTGCAGTTCAAGGGCCCTCAGTACACAGAGGCAGAGGTCTGGGCTCCAAGGCAAAGAAGGGCAGCAGGTGGGCCTAATGCCTGTCTGTCCTCTGCTCTGTCTGTAGGTGATGGCTTCTCACGGGTGGCAGGGGTGGGAGGGCAGATGGTGCCAAAGTCAACAGCACTACTGAGCAATGAAAAGAGGGTTGGACACTTGGAAACAGAAAGAGAAGGGTGAAATCGGACCCTTCAAAGGGGTGGACCTCCAAACTGTCACCCAGGGATGATTTTCTTGTGCAGGATGTGAATATTACTAATTTGTGAGTTGCTGGCAAAATTCTCTTTGGCCTTGTGAGCCCACTTGGGCATCCAAACCCTTCAGGAAGAGGAATTGTCTGTACACAGCCTGTTGAGGGATGATCAGTGGGCAACATCTAAGCGAAGACTAGGCTTTCCCAGGTCATGCTCCGGATGCTAAGCAGCACAGAGCTGGAAGAACCAGAGCACGCGGGACAGAGCAGGGCTTGGGACCAAACACAGGAGTTAGGGACACCCTGGCATCCACGTACATGGAGCAGGAGTGGACAAACCCTGATAGTCACTCTGTCATCGCTAAGACACATTAGGCACATCTATGTACTAATGAGGAGAGGTTCACTTTCCTCACAGATGTAGTTCATGTTTGGCTGCTCTGAAGCCAGCTCCAAAGCAGAAACTGCATGACACAGGGGCTCGAAAGCTGCTTAGATCATGATGAGCAGACAGAGAAAGGGACAGGCGGGAAGGACCTTGACCTTTCCAGGGCGTGACTCCAGTGATCCCCCTCTTCTGACCAGTCCTCCTCCCCCAACAGCACATTTGTCTCTAAACCCACTCATGGATTAACTCACCGATGAGAACAGTGCCTTCTGATCCAATCACTTTCAAAAGCTCCACTCCTGAGGGCATGTGGTTTCACATTCTTGGTCTAAACCATAACATTCTGCCCACCTCCCAAGAGAATCCTTTGCATCTCTTTTTCAAAATATATTCAGTCTGCCATCCTTAATCTCAGTCTTCCACAAAGAACATGGATAAAACGTAGATAAATTCTCTGCCAGAACATAGCACGCATGGTCTGGAATCCAATGTCAGTGGACTCCTTGTTTCCAAGGGAAAACCTCCTGAGCCTGGTCTTTACTGCCTCCATTTTTACCAGCATACTGGTGCTCTGAATTCTGATCAGCATTTCCCATTAAGCTCCATTTACAGCATTCTGAGTCTTTTCTAGCCAGCATTTCCAAAGCTTTGAACTTTTCCTGAGAACCAATTCTAGAAGGTTTCTGAATCACATGGTCAGGTAGTGTCACAGAAACAACCCACTCCTGGAACCAAAACCTGTCTTACTCATTATCTTTTTTGCTGGGACAAAATACCTGACGCCTACAATTTAATGAAGGAGAAGTTTGTTTTGCTTCAGATTTCCAGTCTGTGGTCAGCTTGCTCTGAGGCAGAAAAGTCCTGGTGGAAAGGCCTGGGCTTCTCACATCTCGGTGACCGGAAGTCAGGGAGAGAAGGGCATGAGGGAATGGAGATAGAGTTTCTGCTTCTAAGTTATATCCCTAGGTAACTTCTCACCAGGCCCAACTTCTCAACTGCACATTTAGCTGTGAACTTAAAGGTGGATTGTTCCATTGATGAACATCGTATCTCCATGATCTACTTACCTTTCAAGAGCCCCACCTGGGAGGTTTTGGCGAACATTCTCAATCTAAATCACAATACCTCCATACACTGGAGCATCGAGTTTCTGGAATGGAGAGAGGGCTGGAAATAAGAATGCTGTAATGAAGCACTGGGACTCATGAACTATGACTTTCATTAAGTTACTGTCCTTTCTAAATTTGACAGGACCTACTTCACAGGTTATTGTGAAGTTTGATTAGAAGGTGCACTGGAAATGGTTGTAGAACATGGTGCTCAGTAATACTTATAATGGTTTCAGAAATCTTGAATTCTGTGTTTGATTCCTGTCCTCATTATAAGAGGATATTGAGTCAAAACATGAAAGATTGGGACAAAGTGTGTGGTGTGTTGCCTTGGCTCACCGGGCAGTTCTCTTGTTTATCATGTTCATCAGACTTTGTTCTTATTGCCCTTCCCATGTGCGCCTGAGGTCTGGGCTCAGGGCTCCCTCTGGCCTCTAGAGACCCTGGAACCCAGCTCACTTCCCTGGCCCAGCGCTGGGCAAGCATTTGTGGAACTCTGGCGCTGCACAGCTAACCTCTCCATGGGCTGTTGCTCATACGACCTCCTTTACTACTATCGCCTCTTCCCCACCTGCAGCCTCCCTTCTGGCCGTGTGGAGTGTCCTGGAAGTCATTGGACTGGCAGGACTTCCAAGGGACAACTACCCTTTCCCTTCCTGTCCATTCTTGGGCAAGCCAGAAATGCCCTGTTCACAACAGGAAACCAATAGCTTTGTGCTATCAGAAGACATTTCCTTCACAGCACAAAACGTCTGAGTAATAATTTCAAACTAGGCTTCACCCATATCCTGTGGACAGGGGCAAATTTGCCTATCCTTGTCCTGCAGGGCCTGGACTCTCCAGCCTGTAGTGATGTCACGACTTGTGCAGGGGAAGATGTGCCTATCTGTCCTCTTGGCCAGCCCAGGTCAGCATCCTGCGTCCCGAACTCTCTTGGAATGGCTTCTTAGCACACGTGCAGAACAGAAACACCGTGACTAATTTGCATGCTTGTCTGAGCAGAGTTCATAGGCAGCTTTGAAAATTAAAAACCGTTGGTATAAAGAAAGTTATAGCTTTCTCTGGAAGTCAAGACCCAGTTTGACAACTGGTAATTAGGAGATGTTGGGGGCCATGGGCAGAATATGGGACTCATTTCCTGTAGCTGCCCTATTGCTGTTTTTTCCTGTGGGAGGAAAGGATCATGAAATTGTCCTGACTGGCCTTTTGGTCCGTTCCACTGTCTTAGGACAGAGTTTAGAGTGCCCATGACACACGACATTCTGTATTCTAAGACTCTTAAAGTAAAAACCATCTAGTCCTCCTCAGTAATTACTTAGCTCTTTCCATAAGTCTGAAAGCAACTGCAGCCATTCTTGTCACCCTGAGGTCTCACTGCAAATAATTTCTCAAAGACTGCACAGCAGATTGTGGTGGAGCCAGGTTAGAAGCCTCTGGCTTCTTGAGAGAATTTAGACCAGCCACGTCCCAGTCCCAGGCTAAGTGGAAAAGGATGGAAAGGCAGAAAGGTTCTTTCTGACTGGAAATTCAATCGGGTGAATGGGACTCATTCATGAGGGGGCAGTGACCAGCGCTCAGCTCACTCACTCCCTGGACAGTGGGCACAGTCACACTCATCTGGGGAGCTGAGGTTGGCGGACCAAGCAGGAGCATCAAGCAGTCTATGTATCAGTGGCATTACCAGCATTCAGTTTATGTCATAAGGATGTAAAGTGAGTAGAAATCAGTTGACTTAAAGGTGCCCTAAACGCCAAGCCTACAAGTCCGTAAGTCCCCTCATACAAGAAAGGGATGTTCCAGACCTTGTGGGACAGGCAGAGTCGTGACACAGTAGCCACACAGGCTGTCCTGGACCTTCCCCAGTGTTCAGCAGGCAGAAGCCTGCCTTTCCTCTGTCTCAGCCTCCCGAGTGCTGGGGTTACAGGTGTGTGCCCACCATACCAGGCAGGCCCCACCTTTTAAAATTTCCACCACCTGCTTTGCCATGGGCCGAGAACCACATTTCTTGATAGGGCCTGGAAAAGCCACACAATAGCATCCAGGACACGCATCTCCTATGCTTTTCCAACCCATAAAATAGCTGCCCCACTTTTCAGTGACGTGGCCCTTTTCATAAATAGAACCCCCCTCAGGTATTTTTATAGATAAACACTCACTCTGGCTGCGTCCTCTAGGAAGCAGGGGCTCGTTCAGCTTTTGGTAATGTGAGGAGAATCCTGTGGGTGCTGATATGTAGGGGTTGAGTTAAAGAAGCAGCACGGTCCTGGGGGCCCAGGTCCAGGGACAAGGGACGGAACTGTGGCAAGGTCTGGAGGGAGAAGGTCTGGTGGAGACGGTGTTCTGAGAGTGAGGGTCTGTGGTCATCAGGCACAGCTCCTGTGGTCAGCCCCCAGGGAGAATCAACAGTGGCATGTCTCCCTCCTCTTGGCCTCTCTGTTGGCCTGACCAAGGCACCAGCTTGGTGCCCAGTGCACAGCCAGCCTCTGAGCACAGAGGGAGGGAACAGCTTCTGCAGGGCCCTTGGGAGGCATCTGGGCACAGGGACCCAGGCTGGGCTCACCTCCCTGACACTGACTACTAGTCTGCGATGCGACTCTATAGACTGGCATGTTTTCTAGGGACACAGGTGCAAAGAGAAACAGACAGCCATGCTTCCTGTATCCCACAGAGGTTCTCAGACCCAAGCCCCTCTGTGGTGTCCTCATGCCCGGGCTCCAAATGAGCCCTTGGAGACTGTGGCACAGTCAAGACTGAACAAAAGCCGAGTAGCCTCCTCTGCACACCCAGGCCCACACCCTTCCCGGCCCCTTCACAGCTAGAGAGGAGATGGTGCAGAGGGCACAGGACAGTCTCATTGCGGCGACAGTGTCTCGTTGCATCTGCCAGTGTGGAGCAGCTGCCTAAGCTGGCCTGGCCCTGCTCTTCAGGAGGCAGCCCGGGCCCACTGCCTTCCAGATCCACAGTCATTTGCTCACCAGAGCGAGGAGCCTGAGGAAAAGCTGTGCATTATGAAGAACAAAGAGAAAGACTGAACAGTTTTTATGAAAGAAATATGTGCTTATGGCAAACTTATTCTATCAAAATAAAACTAATAATGTAAGCCTTCTGCCCCGCCCCGCCCCCAAGTCCTCAGAGCTGCATGCTTCTCTCATTTCCCAAAGTGAAAGACTGCGTGGGGCTCTTCTGTTTGTCTGTAATTTTATACGTAAGAAGACAAGCACGGGGACCCTGGCAGGACCCACCATGTCTGCGGTTCTGTGGGCACTCGACAGCAGGAAGGCCGAGCCCCTTTGTGAAAATGTCTAATCTTGCTGTGTACCATTCTGTCAGTGCTTGTTGAAGTCCTTGGAGTCTGTTTCATGGCCCCATCTCCTCAAGCTGACCCCCTTCAAGCTCTGCTCCTTAGAACTACAAAGGCCCCGAGGAGCCCTCATCTTTGCGAATCTTCTTCCCTCATCAGGTGCTATTGCCTGAGTGCTTGGCGCACAGCCTTCCTGGGAAGCAGGCTGCGATCTGTGCACTCTGCCGGAGAAAAAGCCTCTCGAGCTAAACGGGACGCAGCTCCTGATCTGGACTTTGTCTGGGGGAAACCAGCGTGTGCAGTGACCGTAACCCAGCAGGCAGATACACTGCCAGGTGTGTGTGTGAACAGGGAACATGCCACTCCCGTGCTGGGCACCTTAATCAGCCTGAGTCGGGGAGGACTCAAGGAGGTCTTGCTGGTGGAGGTCATTCTCTGAGGATCATCTCTAAAAGGTAACTAAAATTGGCTGCAGGAGGGAGGCAGTGTACGGGACATCCTTGTTAAAGGACACAGCAGGAACACAGGCCTGGAAGCAAGACACCAACTTATCAACAGGGGAAATTAGTCTGGCTGCGACATAATGTATAAGATGGAAACTAGCAAAAGTGAGCGAGAGAGGTAGGTGGGGCCAGACAGCATTAAGCACTTCCGCCTTGGAGAAAGGCTGAGCCTTTTCTCCCAGGGGCTATTTAAGGATTTTTCTGCAAGCTCCAACACAGCACAAGTTTGCTTCTTGCTTACATTTCTTATTTCTAACACTGGGGTGGGGCTGTGCTCCCCAAGCCACTCAGGGATCCAGGCAGTTCCCATGGTGGCATCGTTTGAACAGGGTGACCCCATGACCACACGACCAAAGGTCGCACTGGAGCTGATTCACATCCCCAGCTAGTGCGCCCCCTCTTGGCCTTCAGAAGGCAGGAGTGCAGGGAGGAGCCAGGGGACCCCCAGCAACCAAACTGGGATTCCAACCTCACGAGGACAGAGCACACAGAACTGGGTTGCTATGAGCGCAACCCAGGTGAAAGAGGCAGGAGGTGGTGGTAGGACTGGAGGGAGAGAGTAGGGTAATATTTGGAAGACACAATTTCTAAAATTGGGTAAGTTTAGCACCCAAAGGTGCAGCATGGAGAGTGATCAGGTCCCGGCACTGGGTGGAGAAGAGCGGCTTGAAGCGTGAAACGTCAAAAGCTGGCCCTGGGTCCCCTATGGTGATCACAGGTGATGTGGGTGCGGAACCACGGAACTTCAGCTTTCCTCGACTTGCTGCTACGGCACTCGGATGTGGGCAGACGGAGGAAGAGGGCGGCGCTCAGAGGACCTGAGGAAAGGCAGGTTTGTTCTCTCTGGGCTCAGTGGGAGTCGCCTTCCAGAGCCCGAGGCTGAGTCTGTTCGTGTTCCTTTCTAGGTTGCTCTTTACGGGGCGGGGCAGCAGCAGACTGTTACAGAAGCGGAGCACCACACAGGGTGAGGAGGTGCAGGCGGGTGCTGCTTTGCAGCTTCCCTCAGAGACACAGGGGGGACACAGAGGTCCGGATGGTGATTCTCTGCAGTTCATCTTTCGGGCCCAGTGACTCTCAGGGTTTAGCAGCAGGGGCGGAACTTGAGACCGTCAGTCTCTGTCAAGCCTTGAGACTATCAGTCTCTACTTTGTCTTTTATTTTTTCATTTCAGTGTCACCTTGAGGAAGGGAGGAAATTTCTCCACCTCCCCACCCTTCACTTGGGCATAGCAGCCCTTACCTGGGAGCATCACTGTGCGTTATGGATAAAATGATATGACAGCCAGCAGGCATAGTGGTACATGCCTGTAATCCTAGCACTTGGGAGGCTTAGGCAGGAGAATCATCATGAGTTCAAGGCCAGCCTGGGGTACCTGCTGAGTTCAAGTTCAGGCTGAACTACACAGCCAAATCATGTCTCAAACATAAGCAAACATGACATGACAATCAAGCAGGACACAGGTTGCTGTGTCACCTCAGGATGGCTGCTTCTGACCTTCTGCAGCTAAGGTCCTCGAGTCAGCACGTGACCTGTACTTCTATGTGCTTGTGGGACTGAATCATACATTCACCAAACATCATTTACAGCTCTGTCATTTTTGCAGCTGAACTTCCCCAGAGCTGTGTGGCCGGGCAGTGGACAGCTCGGCCGAAGCCCCTGCTGTGACTTGTACTCCTACCCTTTAGGCCTCAGTGACCTCAGCTTCTGAAACCACAATTACTTCTTTCTTTGCCGGGAGAATGTGTTCTGGCCCGGAAGCCCCCTCCCTCCCCTGGCATAGTTCTGTATTTGTGCTCCCTCCTCTCTGCCTTCTCCCTCTTTCCCTCTTGGGGTCACAGGACGGAGGACTGGCCTCTCCTGCTGTCACCGGCTGCAGCACAGCCTGGGCTCACACAGTCCTGGCCACCCTAGAGGACCACAGGATCCACGGGTCAAGTGACAGTCTTGGTTGGCAGCACGTCTCCTTTCTGTGGTTGAGAGATGGGTGGTGGTGGAGTTCTCTGGGAACAAGAACAAAACCAGGACATTCAGGAAAGATGAACTGAGACCTCAGGGTCAGATCAGGGACATGGGGAGATGCTGGGCTCTGTGCTTAGGCTGCCACCATAGCTGCTGAAGAGCTCGAGCCATGTTTTAATTTTGCGCTTTTCATTCCCATCGTCAACTTTTGCAATTAAATTTCTCCCGGAAGTTTTGTGTTCGTCCACTTCCTGTTCCCACTGGAGTTCAGTGCTTCTCATACGGTCCTTTCCAAAGAACAATGAAGCATTTTCTCTGTTGGTGTCTTGAGCTTTAATTTTCCCTGGTCTGATGCATCTGCGCTCTGAAGCAGGTTACTCATGGTAAAGCAGGTGCCTGTTATTTTTTTTAACTTACGCTTTATTTATGTTAGTGCATGTTTACCATACAGTCATTGTGGGAAGTTGACACATGTACACAATCTACTTTCATTCTTTTTCTTTCCTCTTTCCTTTTTTTTTTTTTTGAGACAGGGTCTCACTTTGTAGTTCAGGCTGGTTCTGAGCTCACTATGTAGTCCAGGCAAGCCTAGAACTCAGCAATCCTCCTGTCTCTGCCTCCCAAGTGCTGGGATTACAGGCGTGAGCCACCACACCCAGCTATATACTCTTTTCAGTACTAGAGAGTGAACCAAGATCCTTTCCATTGAACTACATCTCTAGGCCTTTTGTTTTTCTTTTGAGATGGCATCGAAGATGCTCATGCTGGGTTTGAATTTGTAATCCTTCTGCTTCGGCCTCCCTTAGTGCTGGGATTACAGGTGTATGTCAGTATGCATGGCTTGCTTTGTGTACATTTTTTGTAAATTAAACAATTCTTTTTCATGTGTTTCCCAAAACTTGTGCCCAGTTTGTTTCATGTATTTTGGATTTATTTGTAGATTTTTTGTTACATAAAATTAAACATGTTTATGGGATGAAATTAATTAGTTTTCTTTAACTGAGATTATAAGTGTGATTCATGTTAAGAATAAAATGAATTCTTTATTTTATTTTATGTATCTATTTTTTTGTTGAACCAGAGATTGAACTTGAGAAGCACTTGCCAGGCAGGCGGTGGCACCACTGAGTTACATCTCTGGCCCAAATTCTGTCTTGTAATATATTTTTTGTTTTAAGCTTTGAACCATCAGCTACTTATTTAGATACAAAGAGTACAGTAGAGATACAGCTTAATTTTTTTCAAGGACTCTGTGATGGCCATATCATTTATAGATTAATTTTTACTTGTTCCATTAATTGGAAATACCAACTTTATTATAAATTAAATCCTACATATGTTGGGCACATATATGGACACTTTAATCTGTTCTACTGGTTTATTTCTCTTTTAGTAAAAGTATGTTTTATTTTATTATTTTCAGTATTACTAGTTTATCACTCTTTTTTATTAGGATTACCTTGATATTCCACATGATAAATTTTATCTTTTACCTGGGGTGGTGGCTCACACCTGTAATACCAGTGCTCGGGAGGCAGAGGCAGGAGAATTGCTGAGAGTTCAAGGCCAACGTGGGCTACATAGTGAGTTCAGGGTAGCCTGGACTACAAGTGAGACTCTGTCTCAAGAAAACTAAAAAAGAGGGCTGGGGATTTAGCTTAAGTGATACTGTGCCAGCCTTGAATGCACAATGGCCCAAGTTCCACCCCCAGTACCGTGCAAGAAAAAAAAAAAAAAAACCCTAAAAACAAAATTTTATCTTTCAAGATAAATTACAGTTGTTTATTTCTTAAGTTTCAAGAAGTCTTTTTAAGACTATATTTTCTAGGTGAGTTTTCTTATGTTTCAAATTCTTATGTTTTTGTTATATTTGAAAGTTTATGATTATAGATATCTTGAGAAAAAAATTATCCAAAAACCAAGTTCTATCCTTCAGTTTACTTGTATTCTGAAGGTTTCCTCTGTAGGTTCTGCACAATTCCTGTCTAGTTTATTATTATTCATTTTGTTTTTAGTTGCTATCATACATAAAAATTCTTCCATTATAGTTTATTATTGATTTTCATTGTAATAGAATTGTTAATTTTTATATATCAATTGTGTAACTAGTCACCTTATCAAATTATCTTATTTTTAACGTTTTTTAATGTGAGCGTTAAAATGCCATAAAATTCACCCCTTAAAGTATAAAATTCAGTGTACTTTCCTATTTGCAAAGCTGTGCAGCTCTCATCACTATTTCCATAAGATTTTAATCACTTCAAAATGAAACCCCATGGCCATATCCCCAACACCTCTTCCAAAGACCCTGGCATTCACCATCTAATTTCTGTCTGCATAATCTTGCCTGTTCTGGATATTTCATATAATGCAATCATACAACATATTGCCTTTGTGTCTGGCCTCTTTTACTTAGTATGTTGTTGAAGCTTCCTTGTTATTTCCTCACTGCTGGTACAAAATACCCAACACTTACAAATTAAAGGAGGAGAGGTTTTCTTCAGCACCGTTTGTAGAGGTTTCATACTCACTGGGTTCCAAGGCAGGGTGGCATGGCCAACAAGAAACAGTCTGTGGAAGATTATGCAGAAACCAGCAAGGCTTCCTTTCCCTTTTTATTTCACTTAGGCTCCCAGCCTATTGCTTGGTTGCCACCCACACTCAGGATGGGCCTTCCCAGTAGCCACACCCGGAACTATATTAAACCAATTAGTTGACTGATCCAATTGCCATACAGCCTTAAAACATATTCCCACGCCCCAGATCCAGCCACCTCTGAAAAGCTCCATTTATGAGTGCATGAGTCTTGGTGGTGACACTCAGGTACAAACTATGACACAAAATTTATCTATATCGTAGTACCTATGAGTGCTTCGTCCTTTTTATGACTGAATAATTGTTTCTCTCATGGCCACAGAACTTTGTTTCTCCACCCATGAGAAGGAGGATATCTCAATTTTTCTCACTCTCTGTTATGAATTCTGCCTCTGTGAATATTTGTGTTTTGTTTGGACATGGTTTTTTTTTATTTCTTTTAGATGGCTACCTAGGAGTAAAATTGGTGGGTCTTATGCTCACTTTCTCTTTAACTTTTTGAAGAATTCCCAATTATTTTTCAAAGTTACTGTACCATTTTAGATTCCTACCAGTGCTCAATGAGATTTCAGATTTCTCCACATCCTTGCCAATATTTTTTAAAAATTGTATTGCTGTGAGGGTATTTCATTGTAGATTTGACATACATTTTGTTATCTTTTTGTGTGCTTATTGGCCATTTGCATATCTTCTTCAGAGAAATACCAATTTAGATTGATGTTTTTGCTCAGTGTTTAATTGGGCTATTTGTCAATTTACTTTGGAATTTGAGAGTTATTTGTTGTTCTAGAAACAAGCCCTTTATCAGATTCTGATTTTGAATTATTTTTGCATTCTTAGGCTTAACTTGTCACTTGTGAGATAGTGTCATTTATAGCAGAAAAGTTTTAATTTTGATAGTCTAAATTACTTGCTTTTTTTTTTTTTTCTTTTTGGAGACAGGGTCTCGCTTTGTAGTTCAGGCAGGCCCTGGGCTCACTATGGTGCCCAGGCAAGCCGCTGCAAACTCAGCAATCCTCCTGTCTCTGCCTCCTGAGTGCTGGGATTACAGGCGTGAGCCACCACATCCGGCATTGTGGTATGCGGTGTTGATTGCTGGTGGGCGTGTCTCCATGCCCAACATTCTATGTGGTTACCGGGGATCGAACTCAGGACCTTGCGCTTGCGAGGCAGGCGCCGGAACCACTGAGCTAACCCTCCAGCCCAAATTTACTTGCTTTTTCTTCTGTTGCTTGTGCTTTTTTATGTCATATTTAAGAAATCACCATTCAGTCAAAGGTCATGAAGATTTACATTTGTTTCCAGCTGCGAATTTTATAGCTTTAGTTCTTACATTTAGTTCTTTGATCATTGCCCAGTTAATTTTTGTGAGTGATGTGAGGTAGGGAATCCAGTTTCATTCTTTTGTGTAGAAATTCAATTGTCCCAGCTGCACTTGGTGAAAGACTGCTTTTTTGTTTGTTTTATCTTGGCACTTGTTGAAAATCAGTTGACTTCAAAAGTGAAGGTTAATTTCTGGTCTTTTGTTTTTCTTTAACTGTTCTATCTACAACCTCTCTGTGGCTTCAGGGTACAAAGTGGGAAGGAAAAGATGGCAAAGTTGGTGGGTTTCCTGGCCCAGAGTCTAGACTTGATGCTGACCAGAAATGTTGTTTAGATCATTGCAGTGTCCTCTCCCTACATAGGAGTGTGTGTGTGTGTGTGTGTGTTCCATTTTGTACCTCCAAGTGCCCTTCTTCCACCTTGGCTCTAAGGCCTGGGAACTGCTCTTGCCACTCTGTGCCTCTTACTGAGGTGGCAAGGTGGAGCTGGCTATGGTTTTGTTTCTGGCAGTTTTCCCAGACTATGTCAGCTTTACTCCAAATTGGAAGATAAAAGTGGGAATTCTCAGGCTTTGCTCCACCTAGCTAATATCCTTTTGGAAGGCAATGGAGCTGCTGCGCCAACATTTTTCACCTTCCTCCTCTGTCGTCATTCTTGGAAGCTTGTATGTTTTCTGGGGTTAACAAAGTCTGAGTTTAAGGAAGTCAGCGATGGGGACACATATCACCATCACCTTTGCCATCACGGTGCGGGTGCTCCCTGGGTAAACCTAGGATCACAGAAGGAAAGTTGACTAATAGAATGATGGACAACAATGGCTTTTAGTTATTCTATTATAACCTGAAACAATTTTAGATTAAAATTTAGACTTCTAGGCATAACATTTCATAAAAATGATTTGATTGCATAAATTTATGCCTGCCTGAGAAAGAACTCATGAATATGTCAGGGTGGAACAGAGATGAAGCAATCTTGGCTGTTTATCAACCCATTTTTAAGCTTTCGTGGCCACAGTGGCTGGAAAGTTACATTCTTGGGAGAATATTTTTAGGGAGCAGCGACTATGTAGCCATTAGGTGTGATGGAGATGGATGCCTGTTGCTTTTGTCTGCTTGGTACTTTTCCTTGTAGTCTGAAAACACCACCTGATTTTTTGGCTTAAAAAATTAGTATACTATCCAAGCCGGAGGAATCAGTCTTCTGGAAGTTTTCAAGTGGGAGCTGGGGAGAGAAGCCTGTTTTTCCTCATGTCAGGGCGCTGTGAGGACATAGTCCTGATCCATGGTGAAAGTGACAGGAAGGAAATGAAACCCACTTAAGGAGCCATGAGGGGAAGTCAGAGCTAAGGTTTCTGGCCATGCCTGAAGCTGGGGCCTTCCCTGCCCTTCCACGACCTGGCTATTGAGCTGGTGTTTTGTACTCTTACTAATGACTAATGAAAATTAGAGCTGTTCTTAGGGACAGATATGAAAGGTTGGATAATTGGAATCACATGTGTTACCTTTGGCCCCGCAGTTTTGATTCCTGAGAATTTGTCATTACCTCATTGTGGAAGATTTTAGAGATAATTCTCTGAATTAGAATTTCAGCGTGCCCCAATTGCTTTAGTGACCTGGCATCTACTTTTAATGTTTGGTGTTTGATGGTTATTAAAGTAGGTGTTTGAGAGAGTAAGAGGGCAAAAGAAGGAGGGATTCACACTCAGAGTCCTTAAGGAGAACACTGGTTCGCAAAGTGTGTCACGCAAATACAGTGTCAGAGTTCAGTGCATAAGGAGAGCTAGGACAGGGCCTGGTTGTTTTCTAAAGCCATCACGAGACACAGGCCGCTCCTGGTGCTTGTCACTGGATGAAGGGTCCTTCGGGTCACTAATCCTTGAAACTTGCTAGTCCTTCCTCAGCATGTGCATCTATACTTGGTGTTACCTGAGATCTTAAACCTTGTCACGGAAGCAGAGCTCATTTGTTGGGAGATCACCAACAGCAACTCAAGTCAGTGACCCAGGAAGGAGCTGTGGACATGGTGCCACATCTTATTCAGTATCCTTTACTTAGAGGGCATCTGGGAAGCTTGGTCCCATTCCCTGAGTCAGGATTCCCAGCAGGTAGGCTGGTGGCTGCAGGGAGCAGTCATGATTATAGGTCAATTGGGGTTTACACAGTCTTTATTGGTATGCATCCCCACTTTATCCCAGTATTAAAACATGTATTAGCTGGGCATGGTGGCTCATGCTGAGGACATGCTTAGCACATGCTGAGGAAGGACTAGCAAATTTCAAAGTGCTGTAATCCCAGCACCCGGGAGGCAGAGGCAGGAGGATTGCTGAGTTCAAGGCTTGCCTGGGCTACATAGTGAGTTCAGGGACAGCCTGAACTACAAAGCGAGATCTTGTATCAAAAAACTTTAAAAAAAAACCAAAACAAACAAAAAACAAACAACAAACAAAACCCCATGCATTAACCATTAATGGCCATTATATTTTAATCTTTATTATCTATTTTTATACATGTTTATATAAGTATGACTAGGGCAGAAACAACAGAGCTGAGGGAATAATTCTCTTCTTCCCATTGTCCTAATGTCGCTGAATTTAAGAGACTGGAGAGACCAATGAGTGAAACAGGAGGATATATTTAGATGCACACTGGCCCAGTGGACTCAAATCCAAAAGTTGATTCCTGAACAAAGAAAAGAGCTCTAGCTTTATGTGTGTGGCTTGAAGGGTCTGTCTACCTAGTGGCACAAAACTGGTGAGTGGGCAAATGTTCAGGAGAGCAAAAAAGGCAGTTAATCAATGAGCAACAGTTTCATAACTTAGCATATCTTGGTGGAAAAAATTGGATGTTACAGGAGTGAGGAGTCATAAAACCCTGCTTATTGAAAGAAAGCTAACAGCAGGGGGCAAGTCTGAGGGGGAACTGCTTAAGGTTAGGAAACTTGCTTTTTCTTTCTTTTGTTTTCTTAAGCTCTGTTTCGCTAAGAGAGGTAGACAATAGGATAACAAGCACCCAGGAGATTGCTGATGCTCTAGGGGAACGCACGTGCGTGCTGGATCCCCGGCCTGGCTTCGTCACCTCCCCCGACTCCCTCCTCATTACAGGTTCATAAATATGGGCTAAGTGCCATGCATGTAATTGAGGTCAGAGGGAATTCTGGGATAACGCGAGTATTGACGGACCCTAGGATGACACTGCACCTGTCAGTCCTGCCTGTCTGTCAGCCTAAAGACTCAGGACCAAAGTGTGGTGCTATAGTTTTTTTGTCCCCCGCACCCTGTTCTGCCTTTGCTTCATCTTTTGTGGGCATGAACTTGCCCCAAGTACAACTTCCTTAGATCTTCACAGATGGAGCTGCTCACACTTGCTCGTGGGTGTGCACTGGGCAGTTCTTTGCTCGTCTTACACAAGAGCCTGGACTGTGTCAGCCCATTTCACGGTAACATGACCACTATGTGCGTAACTCTGAAGGCTCTGATATTACTGCTGTTTTGTAGTTGAAGAAACTGGGGCTTCAGAGCTTCAGAAAGTACTGAAGCCATATTCTAGGAAGTGGCAGGCAGAGATTTGAGCTCCCGGTTCTGACTTCCAGCACTCCTCCCTGGAGAAGCTTTCAGATGCCGCCAGCACACAGGTTCCACCCCAGAGCAAGGAAATCACACAGCCAGGAGGCAGGAGCCCGTGCCTGTGTCCTCTCCGTCACCCAGATGCTCCGACAGGCGGTGGGGCCAAGGCCGTTGCCTCAGGCCACACTGCCTTCCCAAGTGCCTCCTGGCCCCCTCACCTTCTCTCTTCCCACTAGCCACCGTGACCACCCTTACCACCTGTACCTGGCCTCACCATCAGTACGCCCACAGCTCCCCTGCCCCGTCTTGCCTGCTGCACCTCCTCACTGGGCCTGTCCTCTACCTGCTCTCTGGTCTTCCTGCTTCTCGGTAAAACCCCAAGCCCTCCCCTATTCCTGTAACCTCAGGTCCTAGTGATTCTCCATCTTATTTTCCTTCCTCCTCCTTCTCTTTTCTCCTCCTCCCGTTCCTTTTCTTCTGCCTCTTTCTTCTTTTCTGGGGTACTGAGGATGGAACCTAGGGGCTTTGCCCTGAGCTACATCCCTGGCTCTTTTTGTTTTTTCCTGGTGAGGCAGAATATCACTAAATTGCTGGGGCTGGGATCAAACCGAGCCTTTCTGCCTCAGCCTCCCAGAGTGCTGCAATTATAACCGTGCCTGGCTCTAAACTGCATTCTTAGAAGTCCTGGAGTTTGCAGCAGTCAACTGAATGGCCCAGGGTCTTTGCACTGCTGTTCCTTTTGGCTAGAAGAACCTTCTCCCAGATAACCTTGCAGCTCACTCTTAGATTTTTATGTCTCTGTTCAGTATTCCCTGACCTAATGGACTGTCACAGACCAGCCTTTTCCTGCAGCCTCTCACTCTGCTATTGGCATCTTTCCTCAGACCACCGAATCTTTGCACAGCTCTGCACAGCACCTAACACCTCTGCAAGGCACCTTACACCTCTGCATGGCACTTAACACCTTCTAATGTATGTATTTAGTTTTTGGCCTGTCTTTCCTCACTGAAATGCCAGTGCCACAAGAACAAGGGCTTGGTTTTGTTCTTTTTCCTGTCCCTGAAGTGGCATCTGTTGATTGATTAATTGCAGAATACATGAATAAATATCGAGAAATTTTTTTACTAGTGCCCCCCCCAAATTAGAAAAGAACATAAAGCTAAGAAAAATAAAATGAATCTCTGGATGAGTTGATGCCCAGAGTACATTCTGTATTTCTTGCATTTTTTTTTTTTTTTTGAGACAGGGTCTCGCTTTGTAGTTCGGGCTGGCCCTGAGCTCACTATATGGCCCAGACAAGCCTCAAACTCAGTAATCCTCCTATCTTTGCCTCCCGAGTGCTGGGATTACAGGCGTGAGCCACCATGCCCGGCACTGTGGTATGTGGTATTGATGGCTGGTGGGCGTGAGTCACCACACCCAGTGTTGTATGTGGTTATTGAGGATCGAACTCAGGACCTTGCACTTGCAAGGCAGGTGCTAGAACCACTGAGCTAAATCTCCAGCCCTCTTGCATGTTTTACTAGAGGGTCTGAATATGAATTTGGCTTTTGGCTTCTAGCAGCCAAAGTGAAAAGGAGAAATAGCACTACCTGTAGAATTTGGACTCTATAACAAAAACCTAAGTTTGCATACAAATCAAACATAGCTGTATCTAACACTAAGATTTAAGGCATGACCAGTTTAATCATGAGCAGATACAGCATGAGAAAGTGAATATGTCTACAACAGTATGATGAGCCTCAAAAGGGTCTTAGAACCTTGGGAACTGAAGTCCTTTTGTGTGATGGGGATGCTCTATTTGGTTTTGATAGTAAATATTTATATTAGATCTTTATCTAGCTGCCAAATAAAATCTTTTAAATCATAATTCTCTTAACATCTAAGCACTCCATCCCCAACCCTTTGAGGGTCAGAGAGGATGCTTTATATCACTGCCAAAGAATTTCCTTTCCTTCCTAGGTGACCAACTGGCCTGGTTTTCCCAGGACAGAGGTTTACAGAGATGTAGGACGTGCTGTACTAAACCAGAAAGGCCCAGGCAAACTGGGACAAGCGGGCCACCCGCCTTCTTTGTCTTTGTTTTGTTGCTTTTGCTCTCTGAAGAAAGACTCGTGAAGAATGGACTACTTTTAGTCCGTGTGGTTGGTGGGATGCAGTGGTAGCTATGGTGAGCTGCTGTTTCCTTTTATGACTCACATGTAGACTGAGAGAGGCTAGAATTTGAAATGTGGGAAGGGCATTCTGATCAAGTGTTCAGAAAATAAGTCAGTAAATAGAAAAATCATCAGGCCTGTTGGAAATGCAGAGGGTAGAGGTAGGGTCAAGTTAAGGAAGACCTATGGTTTGTGGCATCAGGAAGAAGTAAGGCCCCAGGAGCTGGGACAGAAGAGGCAGCATGCTGGGTCACTGGCTGGCCGGGTAGGTATGAGGGGAGGGCCCATTAGAGGGCTCAGGATGTGGGTGGAGTGCTGCCTCCCCTTAGCTGTGAAGGCAGAGATCTCACCAGGGCTTGGACTGACACCATCTGAAATCCAACCAGAAACGCAACCACACTGGCATGTTAGAGCTTCAAGCAGTGTGAGCTGGGTCACTGTTAGGTCCCCTGACATGGCAGTGGCTTCCTCTACAGTCTCAGGTTCCTGCCCACGGTTCACAGTGAATCCTAGGCCCAGGACTTGTCCAAGTCATGCTCCTCCCTTTCCCACTCCCTTACAGACTTCCTAAATGCACAGGACAAAAAAGGCAAAACGTGAAGATCTTTTATTCTCCACCAGCCTGGAGATGATGCTAATATTTAAACACTGTCTTCCAGTTTTACTTGTATGCTTATATATTATTTTAAAAATGAAGTGCTACTACTTCTCCTACCTTGTGTTGTATCCCCTTTTCAATAACTTGATTTCTTATATGTACTTGTTTTCTCAGCATGAGGTAAAGTCATAAATCACACATGATGTTAGAAGCTCATAGTATAGCTACATGATTAATCCGCTTTATCGCATGGCCAATTCTGCATGCCATTATTGCATTTTTAAAAAAAAATTTTACCCAGTGCATGGTATTTCTTTGTATGGATGTAAAATTATTACTGGATTCTGGGGTGCTCCTTTTGAAGGTGTTAAGTTCTCTCTGTCCTGAGCAAAGAATTGGTTAACACAAACACAAATGGTAGCAAAGTTTTATTAAAGGTAGGAAAAAACCTAGCTCTGCAGAAAGAGTTTGGGCCATGTAAAAGTAGGAAAAGAAGCGTAGCCTACAGCCTGAGGGTGGGCCTTCAGCAAGCTAGAAAACAATGGCAAAAGCTGTGTGTGGACTGTCTGTTTTGTATCATATACTCCTCAGGTCAAGGTCAGGTCTAGGCTATCCTATCAAAATCCTGCTTGAGTTCTCATGAGAAGTCCACATGCAGAGGTCTGGGAACTGTTCTGTGATGTGTCCTGGGATCCTGTAATTAGCAGGTCACATCTACTTCCCCAAGCAGCTTTGCCATTCTCTAATCTTCTTCTTCTTCTTCTTTTTTGAGACAGGGTCTTGCTTTGTAGTTCAGACTGGCCCTGAGCTCAATATGTAGCCCAGGCAAGTCTTGAACTCAGCAATTCTCCTGCCTCTGCTTCCTGAGTGGTGGGATGACAGACATGAGCCACCATGTCCAGCACTGTGGTGTGTGGTACTGATTGCTGATGCAAGAGTCACCATGCCCGGTATTGTTGTATGTGGTTACTAGGGACTGAACCAGGGACCTTGCACTTGCTGAGGTGCCGGAACCACTGAGCTAAATCTCTGGCCCATGTCATGCCATGCCATGCCATGCCCTAATCTTCTGTCTTAAAATGATCTGTTTATGCATCTCTATAATGAAGATTTTGTAACTTTCTAGCTTTTAAATATTAATACTGCAGTCTGCCTTCTTGAGATCTCTGCTTGCCTCTTCATCATTTACTTAGTTCCTAGAAGTAGATAAAGGAAGACACATACTAAAGGCTTTCAAAGATTGCTTTCCAGAAAGATTCAACCAGTTCATGCTCTTGTCCTTAATGAAAAATAAATTTAATAGGTCTGGCTGGTCCAGAAAAGAGCCAGTATGGTGTTTCTCCACCAAAAATGCCTTGTCCTTCCCACAGTGCCTTGTGGTAAAATACCTAACCCCTTCCCACAGTGCCTTATGGTAACATGCCTCACTCCTTCCCACAGAACTCTGTGGTAGAATGCCTTGCTCCTTCCCACAATGCCTTGAGTTCCTGCCAATAGGAAACAAAGCCAACATGGCCTCTCCAGCCAAAGACACTCTTCCTTCTTTCCATTATGCTCCACATTCCCTTTGACCTTTTTTTTTTTTTTTTTTTGAGACAGGGTCTCATTTTGCAGTTCAGGCTGGCCCTGAGCTCACTATGTAGCCCAGGCAAGCCTCAAACTCAGCAATCCTCCTGTCTCTGCCTCCCGAGTGCTGGGATTACAGGCGTGAGCCACCACGCCCAGCCCCTTTGACCTTTTATGTCATCACTCTATCATAGAGAGACCAACCAATGAGAAGAGGGTATGGTACCTCTCCATTTCCCAATACCCTATACTTGCCGCCTAGGCTATATATAATGCTTACACCTTTTGCTCCTGGCCACTCACCATTTGAGAATAGTGCAAATAGTCACTCTCTAATAAAGCCTGTTACAGACACCTAGGTCTCAGCATACTTTTTAAAAATTTTTCTATCGAAGTTCTTTTATCTTTAGTGATTCAATCTTCTAATTCTTTGCCAGACCTACATATTATCTTAAGAGAATATTTTCCAATTTGATAGGTTGAAAAGACATTTTAATTTACATTTTTCGATTAGTTGTGGGTCAATTGTTTTTTAGATGTGGTTTTTGGTGTTAGTTTTGAGTTGCTACAGTGAAATAAAAGGAAACTAGGTTTATTTAGCTCACAGTTTTACAGGATCAAAATCTAAGATAAATTGTTAGGGGATCCAAGTTCACCTGCTCACCACTAGAAAGACAGTACTTGGGAGATACAAGTTGAGGGGAAGGAAATCTGGTTTTTTCAAAGGCCAGCACTCTGAAAGGAAAACTATTGTTCCATCCCAAAAGACTATCTTAGGGAACTCAGGTATGTGAAAAAGTTTTTATAAGTAGGGAGAGGAAGTTCAAGGGGCACTGGGCAGGAAGATTACTGACTGGGTGAGGTCTTGTTTATCCAGGGTGTGTATCTATTTTTCCCCCTTCTGGCTCAAGCACTGCAATCAGCTTTGACTTCCTGGGCCTAATTTCTATAATTCTTTGGATAAACATTGTTTATCTGCAAGTTACACCTCACAGCAATGTACATCCTTTGCATTAGTTGTTGCACAAGACTAAAGAATAATAAGATAGGGATGGGCGGTTCATATTCTGTTGTTATCTGGAGGTTGCCAGCTTTTCTGGGTTCTGTGAATCTAAACAAAGATTAATTAGCAGTTAGCATCCTAATCACTTAGGTGTGGCCTTTCTTTGGAATTCAGATGCTGGGCAAAGGGGAGGAAAGTCAAAATACTCCTGCTAATGACAAACGAGAAAGGGGCAGCCTCTATCATTGTTATTAGAAGGGTTGTTGGTTTGGCCCCTGTAGAAGGGAGAAAATGGGACGGACAGTCATATCTAGAATAAGAGAGAGAGCCTTGGCAGGACCAGTCTTATCCTTTTATAACCATTCTCATATGAGTCAGAGAAGTACAAGAAACATCAAGAGATTCCATAGGAATGTTTTACCCCAGTAACCTAAGGACTCCTGTTATGTTTTGTCCACAAAGGACCCACTGAGGCAGGACATTAGGATGTGGCCATCCATCTAGGCAAATGGGCATAACCTGTCAATCGTGGAGAGACACATGTGAAGAAAAATAGTTCCCAACCCTTGTGTCTGGGACCAATAAGAAAATACTATCTTCTGATGTGAAACCAAGCAGGTTTGTGATAGGATGATCTAGATCTGACCTAACCTGGGGAGTGGGAGATACAAAAGATATCTGCCATCAACCTCATGGCTACCATTCCTTCTCTTTCTCAGTGGCCTGTTCTCATTCTGCAGAGCTCACTTCTTTTCTTGTCTTTAATAAAAGTTAAAGTCTGCTACTTTTTTGGCTGTATTGTCTATTTCTTTGTTCAGATGAAAAGAACCTGGAAAGCATCCCCAAGAGACATTCACAACACCTCAGGACTGCAATGATGCCATCACAACAGCAGTCAGTTCTTCAATTATAGTGGAGCTTGACGGGCACCAAACTTGAGCCTCAGTGTCTTAGATACTTTTCTCATTTGTTAGACAACATACCCAACACCCAAAGTTAAAGGAGGAAAAGTTTACTTGATCCACAGTGTGTAGTGGTTTCAGTTCACAGTTGGCTGGTTCCAAGGCAGGGTGACTTGGCACAGGGGCATTGCAGAGCAGGCAAGCAGAGGACAGCAAGCAACAAACGACACGCGAGAAAGAGAGTAGTTCTCATATTTTATCAACCCTTAATTTTAGCATCGTACCATGAATCAGTCCCAGCATTGCATCTTTGATCTGAGCATCACACCTCCTAGATCCAGCCACCTCTCAAAGGCCCCATTTACGACCATATGAGGCTTTAGAGGGACATCTAGCCACAAGCCACAAGGCACTGTATATATGTAGTGTGTGTGAATAACCCTTTCATCTTAGCCTACTGTCTTTCCTGAGTAGCCTATTGACTTGCTAATTAGTTCTTTATGAGTTATGAATATTAATTCTTGGTCTTTGTTGTGCAAGTTTTTATGTTTAGGATATTTTTGGTCTATATTTGAGCTGTTTTAAAGTCAGACTGACTTTTTTGTGGTTGTGTTTTCATTGCATTTGTTAAAATATTGCTTAAATTCTCTCTGTACAGTTTCTCAGTCCTAATTTTCTCTTCCTTCTAAAAACATTCCCCATCAAGAAATACGTGGGTGCCCCCTCTGTCCCTTCCAGCACATTTTCGGGTCCCTGACACATGGTTGCCACCAGGAAAGCCTCAGGGTGTGGTCTTGGAGCCGGAGCCCAGGATGCAGGAAGTTTAGGGGGACTGCTCTGGGCCTGGCGCTAGGGGCAGAGACAGGAAGGAAGCAGGACGGGTGGTGATAGAGTGATATTTGAATTTCAGCCAGAAGAAAATGAAGGACTGAAAAGTATGCGGACCTAGAAGAAAGGGGATCTAGGCAGCATAAGTGAAGGTCCTGGGGTAGATGAGCATTTGAAGTATTCAAGGAATGTGGGAAATTGAGCAAGGAGGGGAGGAGTTGCAACGGGAGTTGTAGCCTCTCCCCGGGAGGTATCCTGTATGAGATCAGAGGTGCTCTTAGATCAACTAAGGACTTTCATCTTTTACCCCCAGTTGGGCAGGAGCCATTGTTAAGTGTGATGAGACAGTGGCATGATCTTATGTTGGCTTAAAAGGTAGCACTCCAGGATTTGTATGAACAACAGAAAGTTGGGGTAAACAGAGGCAGGGACTGTAGAAATTGGAGGACATGGCTGGGACTGGCCCCAAGTAGATGGAGGTATTGTCCACACACGGAGCTCTGGCCCTGACAGCTCCGCAGTGGTAGAGAGGTCAGGACTGACACAGGGGGCAGGGAGAGGCGAGGGGCAGGATGAGTTGCGAGCCAAGCATGAGGAAACTGCTGGAGCTAGCTGCTAGGGATCACAGAGCCTCCAGGAGGAACTCATGCTGCTGTCCGGCTACTGCTGCTGTGCTGTTTCCTAGAAAACTTTTGGTCATTTCATGGGGATTTGTGCAAAAAGTGAAAGAGATATAAGGGCAAATCTATGTCCTTGATGCCATGGGTTAGATAGGATTGAAATGAATTATTCACCTTGAAGACATAGGTCACTCCGTATGGCCTTCTCTTTTCTCCTCAAAGCTATTGAGAACCCATTACTTTGATGAGAACATCAAGGCTGTTCCCTTCCACCCTGACACCTGTCTTTTCACCTGCAGACGGACATCTCCCTACCCAGCCACTCTTCCTCTGGCCACATGGGATGCAGTGGACTGTTTTTATCTACTCTGAGCTGCCCCTGCTCAGGAACTTTGCTGGCTTTGCCGTTGCAGCCCTGTGTGTAAGTCCAGTTTTCCCATTCAGTGGCCCTCCATGTTATGCAAAGTGAAAAATCTCCTTTTCCTAAATATAATTTTCTCCCTTTATTAAAACACGGTCTAATCCACTTTTCTTGGCAGAGGACACATGGGGCTGTATTTATTGGCAATATTATTATCTACTTAAGCAAAGGGAAAAGAAATCAGAGCTATTTAACGAGGGCCGAAGCCAGGCAGTCCCTGGGGTTCTCTCCAGTCTCTGCTTTTCCAAATTGCAGTTGAAACCATCGTCTGGGATATAGAAGCACAGGGCACGGGGCTGCTGTGAAAGAAGCCAGATCCTTGGGGTGTCCCCTGGCCTCTGCTGCACAGCGGGGAGCTGCACAATGGCCCCTGCGACGCTGGGGAGAGCTGGTCTCCCTGCCCCGGAGATACTAACCCTCCCTGACACCAGGCTGGGGTGCCCCTGATCACACACACTCTGACTAGTACCTTCCCGGGGAGCAGCGCGCTCGAGGTCCAGCTCATCCTGGCCATGTCCCAGGTCACTGCGAAAGGGTGCAAAGAGGGCCCTGAGACCGGGGACACTGAGGACCTTAGGGTTCAGGAGAGTGGCCAGAGGCCTGCACGGACACACAAACAACTAGATATTTGTGTGAAGCTCGGCTCTGCTTTCATGTGCACAGTGCAGTTCCTGAGTCGCCAGGATTAGGAAATACTCGGTTCCACCAAAGACAAAAGCTGTATCGCTCTTGTCTCAATTACATTTCTTGTCGCCGAGACACCATACTCGATGCCCAAAGTTAAAGGAAGATTTGAAGGCTCACAGCTTGTAGAGTTTTGCTCTATAATCAGCTGGCTCCAAAGCAGGGTGGCACGGCAGGGTGCATTGCAGAGGATGCACAGTGCACAGAAGGCAGCAAAGCAACAAGGGACCTCAACAGTGTCTTTCTATCCCTTAGAACTTTCCAGGCTGTGGCACTCACACCCTTGAACCTAGCGCCCTTGAGCCTAGCACCACACCATGACTGAATCCCAGCGTCACACACTCTATATCCAGCTGCCTCTGAAAAAGACCCATCTACTACTGCACAAGGCCTTGGTGGGAGGAACAACTAGACATAAGCCATAACAGTTCTGTTTCCTAGGAAACACCTTGCATTGAGGAAACATCTTAGTGAGATGAGGTGGAGGACAAGCCTCAGAAGACAGGGGTGGAAGAGAGGCCTGCAAGAGAAATCTGGGCTCTGCAGGGAGAGAGGAGACCAGGGCTTACAAGTGCCTGGTGTACTTCTTTGTCAGTCTCTTTCACTTCTTGAGGACTCCTCAACACATAGCAGAGGCTCATTAAAATGTTGGGAGAGTCCATAGCCAGGAGAGAAGGGAAGAAGTGGTGGAAAGGACCTGACTGCTTTCTCATGGTGCAGCACGATGGTGGGAACCTATGAAACCCAGAGTGGGTACGGTTTTCTCTCTGGGTGCACGTACAAGTTGCCCCAGCCACGGTTTGCCAAATTATCCACATGAATACAACAGTAAGGGTCACGTTCATTGCACAAGAACACACCAACTGGAAACTTTTACCTCTCAATAAAAAGTGGTTTGTGTCATTAAAAGCTCCGTTATCAAGCTTTTCTTTTAAGACAAAAGATGTTACTGGATGAGGTGTTTTTTTTTTTTTTTTAAGCTAAAACCTCAGTACTCAGGTTTAGTGTTGGTGCTTTGAAATAAGTAAGAGTGTTTGGGTTACAGTTTGGGCGCTCGCCTCTAATATGTTCACTGTCACTGTTTTGGGGCCTAGACACTCAAGCCTCTCAGTCTGGGTACCAGAGGAATGGCAGGCCCAGCATGACTGGAAGGGCAAGCATTTGGTGTGCAGCCATTTTACAGATGTGGAAACTGGGCCTCCAGAAGTGAGGTGACCGGCTTGAAGTATGTCAGAAGTCTGAGTAGGAGCTTTGGCTCAAGGGGGGATACAACACACCCAACTCAGATGTTGCTGCCCTGAGTTGTTTGTTCATCGGTGGCCATCTTCGTCCCTGGCAGGCACCATGTTGGCCAGGGTGACAGGTGGCATAAGGCAGAGGCGATGGTGTGCCACTGTCTTTTCTTTGTTGGAGGCTGGGGGTTGAAGCCAATGTCTTCACACTGAGCTGCATGCCCTGCCTGTTTTATTTTTCTCAGACAGGATCCAGCTAAGTCACTCTGTCCGAGGGCGCTACTCTACAGCACTCTGCACCACTTCCGCGGATGCAGGGCACCTCCGAGTTCAGGCTGTAAAATGCCACTGTTCCACCTGCGCTCCTTATCCGCTCTGGGAACAGCTGCCGCGCTGTCAGCAGCCATGCGGGGCCTGAGGCCGTGAGGGAAGGAACTGTGGACTCAGCAGCAGGGCCACCGGGGCCAGCCAGTCACTCCTCACCTCGGAGGTGCGCTTGGGAACCTGGCCTCCCACCGCACCGAGTCCTGAGATGGCTTTGACCCCTGCACAACCTCCTGGTAAACCCTGAGTCAGAGCCTCCAGCACGGCCACGCCCAGCTCCAGGCCTGGGAATCTGGGAGCTGACAAGCGCTGGCTGTTTTAAAAGTGCGAGTTTAGGGGAGTGGTTTAGATAAGCTGAATAATTGACAGAGATCTGTTGTTCTGAGAGAATGCAGAAAACTCCCATTGCAGTAAGGAAGGGCGGGCCTGGCTCTCCTGGCTCCTGGCGGCAGGGCTGGTCTGGGGCAGACAGTGACCTGGGCTGCAGCACACAGGGACGAAGAGGCCCGGGAGTGAACCCGCCTGCGGGCTGCAGTGTGTCTTGAGCCCAAGAGCACAGCCTGGAGCTGCCCAGGAGGAAGCGAGGTGCAGAGGGGGCAGCAGAGGGGCTGTGGAAGGGACAATGGGGGCACCAAGGACCCCGTTCTGAGCTGGATGCCTGTCACATGTGGGTCCCTGGGCAAAGTGTACTTGAAGTTGACCTTTGACCTGTGCAGCTAATGCTAGTTAACTCCCCTTTCTTTTTCTGCCTCTAGCATCTTAAAGACTTCTGCTGATTTGGGGTGAATCCTCACTTCACTGGGGAGACAGCTGAAACTCAGAAAGGTGAAGTCACCAGCCGAAGGCCACAGAGCTAATGAGCAGCAGGGTCAGAATTTCTTTCAGGACCTTCTGACAGTCATAAAGTCATCCTGAACTATGAATTCACTTCTGAGGACTGCGGCTTCAAGAAATTCTGGAAAGACTGAGTAGATCAAATGAAAAAATGATGAGGCAATTGGGCGCTGAAGCACACACTTGTGATTCCACCACTTGGGAAGCTGAGGCAGGAGGGTTGCCTTGAGTCTAAGGCAAGGCCAGGATACACAGTGAGACCAATTTCAAAACGAACCAATGAACACAAAAGGATGTAACAGACAAAGGTTATTCCAAAGGGATGAGTAGCTCCTTCTGGGGTCTGGGCACCCCTTTCTCTGGGGAAGTGATGCCCCCCCGAGGACTGGGTCCACAGGGGTGACAAATCTCCATGGGGCATCTCTGTATTCTAATTCAAGAACAGATCCTGTCTTGAGTACAGAAAGTCCACCGCAGATGCTTCTCGGGGGCTCTCTGGGTGGCCCTTGCCCCGTCACCATCAGGGTCTTGCTTTCCATTGTGTAGCCTCTTTCCAGGCTCCGAGTCACCCGGAAGAGAAGCAAGTGTTGGAGGAGGGGTGGCGATTTGTCACTGCTTGGTCACTTCTCCAGCACGGTCATACGGTGGCATGAGCTGCAGGTGGCCTCCAGGGAGAAGTGGGTTTGGGGGCACCCATCAGGGTGGAGCACTTTCCGCAGTGCAGGGCTGAATAGATGGAGCTAAAATCCACAGCCCACCTCGCCAGCCTCGTCTTTCTCCTGGTGCAGGGATGCGTTGACCCGGAGGGAAGGAAGCCTGTTTCCTCTCCCCAGAGGTCTTCCCTCACCTGTCCATGCAGTGTGTGCAAAAGCCCGGCCCGCGGCAGGCACTCCCTCCCCCAGGCACTCAGGGAGCGGCGCCTGCTGGCTGCTAAGGCAAGCTTGACACTTCTGCCTGCAGCTTTCTTCGCCACTTGATCGCTTCTTCCCACTGCTGCCACAGGATGGAGAACAGGAGACCCACTGGGATGACAGCTGTGTGCCACCATGCCTGGCCATGTGTCGCTTCCTTGATTAAAATGACTGACATAAATAAATGAAGCAGACAGGCTTCCGCACTATCATTTGGGAAAGTGTGCTAGGAGTTAAGTAAGCCGTCAAGAAAGTCAACAGGCTGTGATTGGTCGATGACTTGCTTCTGGGGAGAAATGGAGACCTGAGTCCGCTGTCTCCCAGGCAGTCTGGACAACAAGGGGAGGAAATCCACCTGGCTCTTGGATTTCTGGTGGCCTGTGGCTTCAGTGTCCTCATTAGGAGGCAGGTTGAGGCAGCACTGAAGCACTCGATCTCCCACTCCTGCTGAAGAGAGCTTAGGACAACTCAGCATCTTCTCTGCTGTCCAGCACCACTGTCCTACAGTTCACTCCCACATGGGTGCAGTATGGCTGTTGGTGCTGGGGCCCGCCGTCCTTCTGGCCAGGCCCTTGCCCTGGCTACTTCAGGTAGAGGGCTCACCTTCAGAGGAGCTATGATCAAGGGGCGAGGGGATATGGGCCCATTGGCAATATTCTCCATCTTCTCACACCCCAAATGGCAATGTTGCCGATGTTCCTGAAAATTCCCTGATTTCAATCTGCCATTTTCCCAAGACACAAGACAGCTATCTAGCAAGCAACTCATCTGAGGTTCCTTCACTGAATGGGGTCCCCGAGAGCTGGGCCATAGACATCCTCTGCTCTCACGCTTAGACCAATCACAAGCTTGAGCTTGGACCAATCAGCAGGTCTGAGTTTGAACCAATCATAGGCCAGTACCTGGCCCAGTCACAGCCCTTCAGCTACCCACACACCTGTGAGGTGAAGTCTAGGAGGGCTCCCTTCACTATAGTAGACCTCTGCGCTACAGCCTGGGCCCTGTTAAGATACTCACTTTATTAGTTCTGTAATCTTGTTCATGATTCGATTCTTGGATAAGATGGGCTCTGAAGGTCCTGTAAACCAACTCAGGATTATCATGATTAGTGTGGACAGAGAGGTCAACTCAGCAGCAAGAGCAATGAACACTAGCAGATGTCAGTCCTGAAGACCTCCGGAGACTGGCAGCCAATGGAGATCAGCAGGAGAGTCCAGCACTCAGCACAGTGGACCTACTGTGTCTGTTATGAGTTGAGCAGCAGAAGCTGACAGAGGCAGTGGGTGGTAGCTGCCTGTGTCACCTGTGGGCATCCAGCATTGTGTGGTGTCATGTGGTGACATCAGGACCACTAGCAGAGCCTCACTTTGCATATTTGTGATTACGCTCAGCATGGAGTTAAAGAACCCCCACTGGTGATAAGGGGGAGGGGGAGGGTGCTGGCCCTTGAGAGACCCCCGAGAGCTCCCATCTGGACCTGTGGAGGTTCCACCTGGCTCTTGGATTTCTGTGCTTTTCAAGGGCCCTTCATAGCCCAAGGGAGGTGCAAAGAACAGAGGTGGCTTGCGGGGCAGACCCGCTAGGACTGGACCAAGAGGTGGCCCTGTGCAGGAGTCCACTGAGCTTCCCTACCACTGCTTCTGGCCTCTATTTGAGGCCAACTATTGGGGGGGGGCAGTGCTAGTGATTGAACCCAGAGTCTTTGCACTGAGCTATATATACCTGTCCCTTTCTATAATTTTTAATTCTGAGGCCAGGTATCACTAGGTACCCAGCTAGACTCGAACCTGAAATCCTTTTGTCTCCCCCTTCCAGCAGTGCTGGGACTGCAGGACTAGACCGCCAAGTCTGGCTGGGTCCACTCTTACTATGAAAGAAGTGAGCAGGGAGGGCCCTTGCGAGTGTCCAACACAGAGCACAGCCAAGCTGGGTGATTCTTATTCTCTTACCCTCTTGGCCTATAGTCAAACTGTCAGAGACAAAAATATCATGGGTCCCCTTTGGCTTCTTGTGGATTTTTTGAGGAGTAGATGGCTTATCTAGCAAGAGGACTGCTAATTTTCAAGTGCAAAGAGACTTGTACTGGGCACCAAAATGGCAGGCCGTGTGCACATGTGTGGGTGACACTGGCTCTTTTAAATGTCTACCTGGAATCTGAGAAAGGTTTCCTGCTTTACCTTATTCTCTAGCTGTCATCTCAATGTTCTTGGTCCTCCAACCCCGTAGGGGTTGTCTGAGCGAGGGCACTGCCCACCAGTTAGGATAACCAGAGCCCTTCTGCTCACAGGGAGCCCAGAGACTGCAGCTTCTCAGAGGACATGATGGCAGGTGGGGCCCGTGTTCTCCTGGCCACGGTTCACCCTGACTTCTTGCTCCTGGTGCAGGCCCATCACGCCCTTTGCCAAAGGTCCTGCAGAAAGGGTAGTCACAGCTGTTGTTTTTGATCTGCTTCATTAAGTGTGGTTGGGCTTCTTCCCTGGCATCCTACACAGTGAAAAAGAGAACGTTCCTAGAACCTCTGAGGCTGGGGAACTCCATGGCCCTTTGCTCTAGGTCATGAGCAAAAAAGCCCCACACTTCCACAAGCATGTCCCGCACTCATTGTAGAAAACATTTTATTTAGTTAGTTTATGAGTAAGGTAGCAGCTAGTAGAAGGGCCTTAGGTAGCGCGGGGTGATCAGCCATACAGAAAAAATTTAGAATAGACAGTGACTAAGACTTTAGACAAAGGGTTGACTTCCTCAGCCAGCAGGGAATGCAGCCCACCCCTTACTCCAAGGAGGTGGAGCCACTCCCTACTAAGTTCCTGTGTTTGGAGGAAACTGTAACGCAAATTAACCAGTTCTTTCTGAGATCTCAGTTTCCTGTGAACCTTTGCCCATGGAGAACTGAGTTAAAAGTGTGAGTCTGGATTAGTCATTTTAAATTCAGAGCCACCAGGAATAGGCGACCACTAAGTAGCTGAGCGATTTCTGTGTCCCATGTATCTATTTAGCTATCAGGAGCTCCAGATCCTGGGCCGTGCGGCGACCTCATTCAGGACCCCTCCTGGGAACTGAGGAGCTACTGGCCTCCTCATTTCCAGTAAGAACTCTCCTAACCTCCTCCTTTGGTTCATGACATCATTCCTTGGCGTTTGCTGAACCAAGAGCAAACACACAGGATCAGTTCTCTATGTGGTCCTACTTTTCACAGTCGAAAACACACTCAATGGCTTTCATAAACAGACAGATGTTTTTCTCTTTCCCGCTCAAACAAGTGTAAGTGGCCCAGTTGTGTCCACCTTTGTTATGATTTTAGTGTCTCTGGAGACAGTCTTACTACAAAGCCCAGGCTGCCCTGCAACTTGGGAATTCCTCTGTCTCTCTGGTGCTGAGTTCCAAGTCCGCACCATCGCACTGGCACAGCCAATTCGTGAAACAAATTTCTCCTCTACAGTGACAAGTAGCTACCCAGTAGCATATGCATAAGTGGTTTTGACAAAGACACCTTGGCATTGCTGGTCCGCTATAAGGACTTTTTGCTTTTTTTCTACTGCGTGTTTTTATTTGAAGCTCTGAAAGCTCGTCAGCGAGCAAGTTGGGGCCGCACAGCCCAGAACTCTAAGCTCATTCATTACTGTTTCCTGGGCTTTTCCTCAATGCCAGTATGCAGATGGGTGTCTGCGGTACACACAGGAGAAAGGGCATCACTGTCTTCAGAGCCAACAAAGAAAGACACACAGCATGGGGGAGGCTGCCACCACCCAGGGCAATTACAGTGGGAGACCCTGCTTCTTGCTGGTCCTCAATCCCAGACAAGTCACATGTCTCCTCTCAGAGTGGAGCAGGTGGGGTCTAGAAAAGTGGGCTGTCCTCTCACTGTGGGCGTGGCAGGGTCCCCTAGTGCCAATGTCCGGTTCACCTCCCTTCGCAGGACTATACAGCCTCACGCAGGTCAAGAGCATCCCCCAAAGCAGAAACATGGGGCCGATTGATTTGCTTTTATGCTCAGAAGGCTTATAAAGCAGAAAGGTAAAGAACATTCATTTTTCTTGGGTATTATTTTTCATGACTATCATTTTGTTGAATAAAACAGAGATTTGGGGAGGAGAAGAGGACATAAAGAGAATGAAGATGTGGTATGGGAAAGAACCAGCTCCCTAAGATGAATGTAATCATTAGGTACTGCAAACATGTATGAATAAAAATTAAAAGTTAAAGAAACCCCAGAGATTTAGAGAGAAACTCTCATCAGAGCCAGGGTCACAGAGGAGCTTCCTTCCTGGGAGTTTGTGGGATGTGCAGATGTCGGAGAAATCGTTTGAAGACGGTGCCTATCACACAGCAGATCTTTCAGTTTATTTTTCTAATTCTTCAAGCTTATGAATAATTTATTGAACAGTCTGAACTTCTTGTGAAGAGTTTTTTTTTTTAATCTATTTTTTCGCCTTCAATTGTTCTATGACAAATCTCCTGTTCCTTTCCCTTGGTGACATCTCAGGCGGATCTAAAGCCTCGCTTTGAAACTTCATTATTATCATGGATCGAACGCTTCCTTCCTCCTCCTTCTGCGTGGGGAAGCGGGGGATTGGGCTCATCCCCGACACCCTCTTCCGCTCTGATGAGGGGTGACAGAGACGGCAAATGCTCTGTGGTGGCTCTTGGGGGCCTGTGTGGGAGCCTGGTGCCGGGTCCTTTGGGAAGGGGCCTGTGTTTACACCGTACTGCTCTGTTTTGTGGGAGATGCATTCTGGTCTCCAGGCTCCCCTGACCTCTCTCTGCACCTTCCTGACTCTCTTTGGAGCCAGTCCCCTAGCTGGCTGGCCATCTCTTTGGAGTCGTATATTAGGAAGAAGGCTAAGTCCTGGCTACCTCTACTCTGCTCATCCCTCTGTGAAAGGTCATATCACTGAACCTCCCAACTGCACCTGCTACCACTGCCATTCCTGCCCGGTTGTCTTCCCCACCCTGGTAAGGCATGCAAAGCTGTCACAGTTACTCGGGACAAGCAGCTGATTCACAGACAGTGGGACATTTAATTTTCCTTTCTTTTCAAGCTATCCTGCCAGCTTTAATGGTTTTCTAACCCATCACTCAAGTGGGAGTGGAAACTCTCTAGAGCTTCCCAACCAGTGGTATAACTCAGATTCCAATGACTCTCCAGTTTCTGCCTCCCCCTTCCCCCAGTGGCCTGCTTGAACTGTAGACAAGAGGGCAAGGTGTGGGGATGGAGGGGCTTGGCTTCTGTTCAGTGCTGTACAGAAGGGGGATGACCATTTTTGTAGCTCAAAGCCCAAAAACCTGTTTCTCCTCAGTGTAACTTCTCAGTTGCAACAATGAGAGGTAAGACCCACTCAACACCCCATCGCAATTAAGATAGATTCCTACTAAATCAGCTGAGAGAGGAACTGATGCTGGGAGGCATGCCCGAGAGGATGACGAGGCTTAGGCTTCCCACGGGCCCTGCTGAGGGCCCAGAAGTGTGTTTTCGGGGCCTGTAACTTTTATGCAATTTGAACAAACAAGACATTTGCAACTACATGTGATTAAGACCATTATGTCTAGTGGGGCGTGGTGGCTCACGCCTGTAGCACTCGGGAGACAGAGACAGGAGGATTGCTGAGTTCGAGGCTTGCCTGGGCTACATAGTGAGCTCAGCCAGCCTGAACTACAAACAGAGACCCTGTCTCAAAAAAAAAAAAAGAAAAAAGACCATTATGTCTTCCCATGCTGACTTCCCTTCTGTGGGGTGCTCTTCATGTTGGTTGGCACTGATGTGGCCACAAGTGTATCCGGGATTTGGAATCAACTTAGAGACATATCTAACTTGGGTTAGGTGAGTCACATCCAAGTGACTGTGGGTCACTTCCCTGCGGGGTTGAAAGACTGCTCTACACTCCTGCGGACAGATGACCTTGGGGAGGATGCCTGCCTCCCACAGACTGACTTGGTGTGTGACTTAGTCACGGGGGCACCGGGGAGCAGCTATCCCCACCATGACAGTGTTGCACAGTGGCCCGTGCACAGGGAGATACGGGTCCGAAATACGTGTGGTCGACATTGCTTACTCCGTGCAGTCAAATGCCAAGGCGTCCTCCCAAACTGGGGGACACATTTTGGCTTGCACCTGTGATGGAGGGACCCTGACTTACAAAGATGAATTGTTCTCATGCACAAAATAAGTTGACCAAGATTTTCCTGAATTTTACAAAGCCACAGTGCTATTAGTAATGATAAGTTGTGAAGCATAAAGCAACTTTTATAAGTTATTAATAATAATACATTTGGGTCAACAGTGCCAGAGGAAAGACTAAATTAACTTTCTATTTCTGCTACAGAAAATGATACACAAAACCATCACTGTCTGGAGAGTTCAATGAGTATGCAGCCAAAAACGTAGAGAAAAAGTGTTATGCAGGGGTGTCAGACAGGTGATGAATAAAAATTGTACATTTTCTTCCCCCTTTGTGAATTTGTGGCTTCTTAAACATTTACCATTGGTTCTGATTTTTCTCCTTATTAGAGAAAGTTGCTTTTCTACCTCATTTTATTTTGGTTAGAGTGTGCCTCCTCTGGAAGGCCGTCCTTTCATTGTCTATGTGTGGGATGTGACGAGCCTAGTCTGACCGACCCTTGCTCATCTGCTGAGCGTGCAGAGCTGCAGTTGTGCCTGGAGGCCCAGATGTGGTCCTTGCACAGAAGAGTCCTGATCTCGTTAAGGCAGTTTTTCATCATGGAAGAGCTCCTGAGAAGCAGGCACCCCTCCATTTTCCAGGTGGGAATATCATTAGCTGGAACTCTTTTGGATTTGACCTTTTAAAAAAAAGTACACATCAAGAATCAAAAATAGTCCTTGACCTTTGACTTACATGCCTGAGAATTTATCCTAAGAAAATACCCCAGCGTGTATAAGACCCAGGAGGCAGCACAGATACCCAAGGGCGAAGGACCAGTGGTGCCTCAGCCTCCAGCTGCCAGCTGTGTTGAGTAAATAGATCCCAGGATGATTTACACATGTGGCCACAGTGTGCAAACAGTGTTTGCATTTCCACAGGGAGGGGATACAGAGTGACAGGCAGCTGTTGTGCTGAGCAATAGGGGAGAGGGAGGTTTTGTTTCTTCATTCTCAAATATCTTTTTTTTTTCTTTTTCTCTTTGCAATGCCGGGGATAGAACTTCAGCCCTTGTGTTTCTAAGGTAGGTGCAGTACCACTTGAGCTAAATCCCTGGCCATTCTCAAGTATCTTCTTAGCTGTTCTGTTTTCGCACTTTTTTCTTCCAAAGGGAAATGAACCCAAATGCTCGGGTGTCAGTCCCATGGGGTGCAGTCTCGCTCCACTCTCTTTCCTCTGTGCATACTGATGGATGTCCTGACCCATGAAGACAGGACACATGCACATAAACAAACACATGTATGTTCACATGTGCACATGCGTGCACACACACACTTTCACCTACATGTGTTCACTCACCCCTAGGCATGATTATATAAGTGCATTTTCAAGCAGCTCTACACCTGCAGTGTCTGCTCACAGGCAGCAGGTAGGGACAGCCTTTGCCCTCACACCTGCCGTGCACATGCTGAGGACCCTGGTCACTCATGTAGTTCCCATGTGGCAGAGCCCAGGCCCAGGAGATCTGGCTGCCCGTGGTGGGGGGCTCTGCCCAGCTCTACTTCACTACCCCACCAAGACCCAGAACTGCTTTTTTTCTCCATAAGCTTTCAGTAGATCTCATGGATCTCAGCACAACGCAGCATGTCAGCCATGCTTCCCAGCTGGGCCAGCCTTCCCAGCCCCAGAGCATTCTTACTGCTGGTTTGTTGTGTGACCTGAAGAATTCCACTTCTCAAGTTCTTTAAAAAACAACAAACAAACAAAAAAACCAAATTGGGTCAGAATGTTTGTAATGTCCCTTATGAATTAATGACTTCTAGCCCACAGAACCTTTGTACTGGTTCTGTTTTAGATCCGTCTCAGCCCTAACCCTACAGAGGGCTGAAATCCCTTGGGCAAGGTTTCAGAAGCTGTGAGAAGAGCAGCTTTGGGTGGAGAGTGTGAGCATGGGTTCCCAACACATGGAGTCCCAGGGATCCCTAGCAGCTATTTTCTGTACAAGGGATGATTATTCATCTTGGCTTTTGAGCACAGAACAAACTCACAAAGCTGAAAATCAGTAGATAGGCATCACATGCTTTATGGACCACTTCAGAGCCCTTGTGAGGAAGCCAGCCTTCCAGGACGGGGGCTATGAGAGGAGGAAGGGAACCTTCTCTGTCTTACCAAAGGCATGCAGACCTAGAGGCACGATTTCAGGAGCACGAGGGCAAGAGTTAAAGAAGTTGGGGGGTTGGGGAAATTGGTTGCTTTGCTGTTGGGATTTTGGCTATAGAAGGGAATATAAAGAAAATGGAAGCCCCTTTTTAGAGCTGAGTACGGCTCCATTTTGTGTAGTGCAATATACTGGGTACCCAGAGGAAGATAAAGGGCAGAGACAAAGGACAGGGTATCCAAAGGGTATATGGGGGAAAAACTGAGGATTGTGCAAAATGTGGATACTGAGATGAGATGAGAAGATTGAGGGGCAGTGTTTAAGAAATCCAATAGTGGGCTGGAGATTTAGCTCAGAGGTTTTGCCGCCTGCCTAGCAAGCACGAGGCCCCTGATTCGATCCTGGTAACCACATACAATATTATGATATTGGGCGTGGTGACTCACACCCACCAGCAATTGGTACCACACCCCACAGTGCTGAGTGTGGTGGCTCACACCTGTAATCCCAGCACTCAGGAGGCAGAGGCAGGAGGATTGCTGAGTTTGAGGCTTGCCTGGGCTACATAGTGAGCTCAGGGCCAGCCTGAACTACAAAGTGAGACCCTGTCTCAAAAGAGAGAGAGAGAGAGAGAGAGAGAGAGAAATGCAATAGTTAGGTGACACCAGACAAATTCAGTAGGTGACCATTTTCCTCTTGTGTCCATTATTCACTTGGAACCAAGATTTTCTAAGGATAGGAAAGATCTTCATCTTGGGGTTCTTAGATAATCTATAGTAGATGAACCAGGGATGGGAGGACTGTATTCATTAAATTACTCATCCCCAGAGTAATTCAGTGTACTCCATTGGTTATTTTATTTAGCAGTCTTTATCCAGCCAGGCCTCTGCTGGATGCTGGGGATATAGAAGCTCTTGAGCACCTCTGAGAGTTCTGTGAGATCATAGCTTGAGGACATGGCAGAAAGACAAAGGCAAGATGCCTTGGTCCCTTAGGGAGCTTTGTGCACAGGTGACCCCAGGCAAAAGGCACCCCAAGAGAGCTGGCTCACACACAACTTTCCACTAGGACAACTGAGTTGCCAAGGACACACAATGACAAAACTCCAAAGAGAACCTGTTGCTGGCGGAATTATAATTCCCATTAGGTTGCATGTTGCAGCTATGACACAGACTAGTAGTCAGTCCCAGGGGTTCATTTCAGCATGGATCTATAATACCCCTGCCTGGCAAGACCAAAAATGAAATATACGTAAATAGATTTCTTCTTGAGTTTCTACAGGACTAACCAACAGTTCAGCGGCTCCACTGGGGAGAGGACAAGATGAAAAGGGCATCTTTCTAACCAAACCCATATGGGTTAATTGTATGAAAAAGAATTATGAGGTAACTGAAAGGGTTGCAGACTTCGACCTGGAGGATCTGAAAGGACAAAATGAAGAATATTCAGGAGCCCAGGTCTTATCGGAGCAGGAAACTAGATCCGGTGACTTGTGACTTGATAATGGAATAAGGAACCCTGAGTGTTCAGTCCACATCATGGGTTCAGGGGATGGAGACTCAGCATTATGGGTTCTTCCTATGCAGCCCAGAAAGAGGCGGGAATGGGAAGAGAAACAGATCATCTGGAATGGAAAGGAAGGTAAGGTAAGGGTTAGAAGCCCGTTCACCCCAGCATCTTAATTCTCTGTATTTGAAGAACCAGCAAAACTACTACAGACAGTATAAATATTACAGGCAGTCAAGACAGGGCAAGGCCCTCAAAGAAGTCAGTGCAGAAGATAATACATCACAACTGTGTCTGGAGGTATATTCCTTGAAGGCTAGGCCTCAAGATAGAGATGGAATGAGTGGTGCTACGTACTCCAAGAGGGATGAATACACTCTAACTAGCATTACTTGGTCTGTTAAGTCTACATAGGGATCAGTCCCCTGGATGGATGACCAGGACCTCTTCGCTCATCTTTTCCAAAAAGGGCCCTTGTTCTTTCCATGTAGACCTGCTACATGACTTGCTTCAATATTACCTAAGTGCTATACTTGTAATCCTCTAGTTGATTGAAGTTTTGTTCCACGTTGCACTGACTTTGTGATTTTATTCTACAAAGCTTCCTCTGTAAAGTGGGATCTGAAGAACCCATTTGGGTTTCCTGACTCTCCCAGGAGGTTTATCTTTCTCTTTCAATGAGTATTTCCTACTCTTTTTTAAAATGGAATTCTTTATTGGTACAATTTATATACATCTCACATCACATATAACATTGGGGAATCTGTACCAGTATATGACACAAGTTAATTTTCATTTTTACCCATATCCCTACCCACCCACACCTCCCCACCCACTACATACATGCTCAGTATTTCCTACTTGTTTTTTTTTTTTTTTTAGACAGGGTCTTGCTTTGTAGTTTGAGCTGGCTCTGAGCTCACTATGTAGCCCAGGCAAGCTTCGAACTCAGCAATCCTCCTGTCTCTGCCTCCCGAGTGCTGGGATTACAGGCGTGAGCCACCACACCCAGCAGTATTTCCTACTCTTAACCTCTGTTGTTCCTCAGAATTCATTTGTTGATTTTGGGAACACAAACTCAGAGTATCGGACATCTAGCAGGTTAGGAGTTATATTATATCTCCTATGTCATTTGGAAGTCCTAAATAAACATGAATCTATATTGCGAGAAACTGGAACTGGGCTTATCTTAGGGGCAGACTGGAAGACTGACCAGAAGGTAAGCATTGTGGCAGTTTCTGGGGTTGATGGGCATGTTGTTAATTTTTATGGGGTGGGTACAGTTTTCAAAATCCATCAAATAATGCACCTGAGGTTCGTGCATGTCACAGTACATAAATTTTACCTCATTAAAAAGAACAGTTAGTAAAGGAAATTATTTAGAAATATTTCTGAATGGCCAGGAAATACTGTAGTTTATCCCAGGCTACTCCCACAGTTTTGGAGGGTGATGTCATATGGAGCTCCAGGATCTGGGTTTCAGAAGACTCTGCTGGTCTTGTTTCCCTACCCTGACTTTGCCTCCAATCTTAAGGAGTTTTACAAGGAGCTGCCTGAGGTCTCAGAAAGTGTCTCCCCATTTTTTTGAGATAGGGGCTGGTCCGGATGACCCAGAGGTGTGACCTGGCTTCGAGATTCTTGCGGATCTGAATCTCTTCCACATGTTTGGTGTCAGCACGGCTGGGAGACTCAGACATCTGATCTCTCCAGGAAGTCCAGGCTCTGTTGTTACTAAAATTAGAACCAGGCTGCCGCTTGGATCAAGGCCAATCCTTTCTGAGCCCCTTCTGAATGAACCGTTACCTCCACCCTGCCTGGTGCTAGTGTCCTGGTAATTATAGCTCCTCTGTGAGCCCAGAAGAGCTGGGGGCCGGAAAGACGACAACAGAAACCTAACTAAAGCTTCCCAGAAAGCTTGAACCTTTTCAAAAAAAGAGACAGAGTAAGTGAAATGGGAAAAAGAGAAAATGAAGCGAAAAAGAAAACAAAGAAGACAAAACAGTGAAGAAATTTAGTCTGCATTGAATGACTTCCCTAAAGATAGCAGTCAAGGCTAAAAACAAAACAAAACAAAACACCTTCTTGAGATGGAACTCTGATCTTTCCTGCAGTGTATTTCAGCGGCGTGGGTGTACAGCTTCACCAGGAGTGAGGCTGGTGGCCTAGCGTCCTAGTTTTGTCACAGATGATCCGTGGACTTGATTTGCTTTGCAGTTCACATTTCATTTTTGTTTTTTTGGTTTTTTTTTTTTGAGACAGGATCTCGCTTTGTAGTTCAGGCTGGCCCTGAGCTCACTGTATAGCCCAGGCAAGCCTCGAACTCAGCAATCCTCCTGTCTCTGCCTTCCGAGTGCTGGGATTACAGGCTTGCGCCACCACGCCCGGCAACATTTCATTTTTTAAATTTGTTTGTTTGTTTTTTAATCAGCGAAGAGAGCCCCTCTGAGGGTGTCCACAGAAGGTGCCAGGTGCAGTAGGTGGGATGCCTCCAAGAGGGTAGAGCTCTCAGAGGAGTCAGGTATAGGGGAGAATCTTATACATTTTTTTTGGTCTGGTTGGTGTTCCATTTGCCTTCCTTCCTGGTCATAGCATCAGGACTTCCTCAGGCCTGGAGATGCTCTCCATGCTCCCCCAGAACATTTAGCTTTCCCCAGCTCCCAGGGCCCGTGTCTTTCCTGCTGAGAGCCTTCCTGGCAGTGTTACCCATCTTTGCCCCCACATTCTCCTGCATCTGGAAGTGCTGGGACCTGGTGTCCTACACTTTTCAGCCAGTGACTGGCAGGAGTTGAGTGAATATGCCTACCTCCTCCTGCACGCTCAGGTCATACTCAGCTCCCCTGCTGGGGGTCCTCCTGTTACTTCCTCATCCTCATCCTCATCCTGTGGTCAGGATCTGCTTCAGGGACAGTTAACTGACTGCAGGCACAGCTCACACTTTTGACAATTTCTGCCACTTAAAGGACAAGTACAATGGATTAACCAAGGTCAAGCGGTTGGAGGTTGATATAGTGAGATGAAGAATGTGATTCAACTTCAGATAAAGGGACTTGAATT
>PVIC010007962.1:0-49710 GCA_004025085.1 Thryonomys swinderianus | reverse complement strand
CAGAGAGAACCAAATGGGGTTGCGTTGCGAGGTATGTATGGAGTTAGAGTTCTCTGCAGCTGGCCCCGGAAGCATGTCTGGTTTTCAGGACCATCTACCATGGACAGAGTAGTGTCACCGACACATGCCGCTGTGCTGTGCACGGTAAGGCCTGGCTGGGGGGTGGGAGCGAGGAGAGTCCTCACCCTTGCGCGGCTGAGGGCCTTCAGCGTGGGCACTGCTCCTGCCTCTCCAGAGCTTCTCCTTTTGCGAGGGAGGGACACACAATGCTATTTCTGTGGCCTGACGAGCTCCGAGCCGTTGTTATGCGGCCTCAGAGATAAACCTGCACAAGGCCTTGCCCCCATTTTCATCTTTTATTGTTGCAACAGATCATTTTCACAGCAGGCTGGAAAGATTTCTTCCATAGATCCATAAACACAAAATTTCCTTTTCCATGTTAATCAGTGTCTGTGAATCCGTAGATAGTAATTCTCTCAAATGTGGGACTCGCAGAAAGTGTTAGTGGAACGTGCTTGAGGCACATGCGAGTGGTTTCTTCCTTTAATTTGTTCTTCCTGGGGGCAGAAGCACTGTGCTGACCCTACTGGAAGTTAGAGAAGCTGTGGCTACAACCTGACACACAGAGAGAAGAAATTTAAGGACTTCAGTTTTGGTCATTTCATCTTGAACGCACGCACACACACACACACACACATACACACACACATAAAATGTATATCAATGTTCCCACTCGATTTTCTTCAATAACATTTTCCTGATTATAAAACTAATATAATTTTATTTTTGAATTTTAAAAAGTAATGTGAAACGCCCTAACAACAACAACAAGACTCTTGTGAACACTTAACCCAGACGTAACTGTTGTTAGCAGTTAGACAAAAATGAGTTTGGCCTTTTTTCAAATGAATACTTTAAAAACTTTAAATTGAGGGGCCGGAGGATTAGCTCAGTGGTTCCGGCGCCTGCCTCGCAAGCGCAAGGTCCTGAGTTCGATCCCCGGTGACCACATATAATGCTGGGTGTGGAGACACGCCCACCAACAATCAACACCGCATACCACAATGCCGGAGGTGGTGGCTCATGCCTGTAATCCCAGCACTCGGGAGGCAGAGACGGGAGGATTGCTGAGTTCGCAGCGGCTTGCCTAGGCACCATAGTGAGCTCAGGGCCAGCCTGAACTACAAAGCGAGACCCTGTCTCCAAAAAGCAAAAAAAAAACAAAAAACAAAAAAAACCTTTGAATTATGCACCGCTTTTGTGCTTTATAGAATGACTTTTTAAGAACGGTTTTGGTGGTACCAGGGAGCAAGGGTCCTACCCTTGAGCTACATCCCAAAGTCACTCCTCTATTTTATTCACTGTATTACGGACACTTGTGTGTCAAAGTTTATTTGTAGAGCTAGTGTAAGAGGTTTCTCAGGCTGGAAATATTTATTATATGAACATTTTATTACCTACTTAATCTATGTTACAGTCATCTTCTCTCTATTAATTCAACAGATATTTATTGCAGACCCACTGTAAGTCGGGCACCGTTCTCGGCAGTGGGGACACAAAAGGGAATGAGACAAAGTCATTGTCATCTCTGAATTCACGAGAACCCTAAAAAACACAGTCACCCCCATTTCACAAATGGGGAAACGGGGGCACTTTAACAGAACGGTTTGCAGGGGAGCAGAGCTGCGTGGGAGCCTGAGATCCAGACTGACGTATCCCGCAGCCCGCGCCCACCCAGACCCAGTGCTCCGCCCTCCTTGACAAAGCGCTTGGCCTCTCTGGGCTGCGGTTTCCTCGTCCGCGACAGAGGCGCTGCTGCTCGCCTCGCAGGCGGGCGTGGGGAAGTCAGTCTGCCCAGCTTCGCCACTTAGGAGCTACGTCACTTCGCGCAAATTGCTTCACTCTTCTGAGCCTTAGTTTCTTCATTTACCAACCAAGCAGAGTGTACGCTCATGAGCAATCATCGCCCTAATGCATACCAAGCACAGTGTCTGGAATCGGGCTTGATGAATGCTATTAATTGGGCCAGGGATCTGGCTCAGTGGCACTGTGCCTGCTTCCCAGGCGCAAGGTCCTGAGTTCGATCTCTGGTACAAGCAATAGAAAAAACAGCTAAATGCTATTAATTGCCTTGAGTACTATCATTGCTCGTGCTGTGACACAGTTTTGGGACCTCACTCAAGTCTGCTACCTCTGCAAGTCGCAGGCTGGAACTGCTCCTGTCTGCTCTGATTTTTCTTAGTAGCCTTCTACTTTCCCTCCCGGGAAACAGCTGCACATTTGGGCCGAAGACATCCAGAGTCGTGATAGGCAGCCACGGTGCCGCCGCACATGCCCCGCTTTGGCTGAGGACAGAGGACAGCGGCCGGTACCGACAGAGGACTTGGACCACCGGGGCCTCCACAGACACAGCGCGGGGCCCGCCGACCTCTCTCCCGGGAAGGGCGAGCTGCAGGGTGCGCGCACCCGCCCAGCCCGGACCGCACGGGCTGCCTCGGAAGGCGAGACGGACGGGCGCTCTGCGTCTCCCTGGCCTCGGCACGCCGCGAGGGGGGAGGACCCGGCCCGGCACGCGTGAGGCCCCCGCGGCCTGCGGAAAGAGGAGAAGCGGCTCCACAAGGAGACGCCGGCCGCAGAGGCTTGGCAAGGGACGAGGAAGACCGTCCGCTTTGAAGGACGCGAGGTTTTATCAGAATGTAAATAACGGAAGGGCTTTACCGAGCAGAGATACAGGCCCGGCAAAGACAAGGTGGAGGAAATGCAGAGGCAGACGTGGAGCGGGTGACGAGCCGCCGGCCGCAGTGGGGTGTGGCCTCCACCCTCACACCTGACGCCCTTCTGGTCCCCGGGTCACGAACAGATCACTGGGTCAGGACTCTGGAAACGTTGAGCCCGAAAAGCAGCGCGGGCCGAGGAGCACGCGCCTTCCGCCTTTGGCTGTCTTCCCTTTGTCTTCCTGGGGACAGGACGGGGCGCGGAGCAGCCTGAGGGCGCGGAGTGAGAAGCGGAACGACAGGCGTGAAGACACAGGAGGATCTTGGATCGGCCCGGGCTGGAGACCCTTAATATCCTGTTTTGTGAGGAACTAGCTTTTTAAAGCTAGTGTATTTCAGATGTTCTGTTACCTCAGTATTGGAGCAACTTCTAGGATAGAAAAAGACCAAACTAAAAAAATAAATGCTGGCGTGGTGGCTCACGCCTGTCATCCCAGCACTCGGGAGGCAGAGGCAGGAGGATTGCTGAGTTCGAGGCTTGCCTGGGCTCCATAGTGAGCTCAGGGCCGGCCCGAACTACAAAGCGAGACCCTGTCTCAAAAACAACAACAAAATAGCGGCAGCCCAAGAACGAACGGGACTAAGGAGTCGGGCCTCCAGCCCTGCACTGCCGCAGTTTCAGGGAAGAAAATGCGAAGCACGCAGAAGGCGTGGGGCCGGGCGCAGGGTGCCGGGAGACAGGGCTTCCTCAGGCCACTGACCCCCAGAGGTGGATGCGGAGAGCTGGCCACGTCGGGCCGGTCCCTGCCGGGAAGACCTCCCGGGGCTGTGGCTCAGTCTGGAGGACCTAAAGAGCAGCAAGACACCCTTGAGCAGCTCGCGGCTCATCCACTTGTAAACATTTGTTTAACCTCTGCTGCTGATCGAGCTTTGTTTCAATGAATACATCACAGCGTGGTTAAATGTCAGCCCCCCGGCGTTTGATAAAAGAGATGGACAGACAGACAATGACGAGGCGGCAGCAGACAGAGGCGCGCTGGGGGCGCCGGGACTTGGAGAGAGATGTCCGGGAGAGGGTCACACGAACACTAGGCAGGTGAGAGCGTCCGGCTGGGGGAGGGGCCTGGGCGGCAACTGAATGGATTAAGTCATTTAATGAACGAAGCTCAAAACATACCCTGCAACTTACCTGCACGATTTACTTCACTTCTCTGAGCCTCTCTCTACCTTCCTGTCAAATGGGAACAGTTTTGTGAGGTTTATTTTGAGGATTAAATAGGCTGATGAATGCTGAACACAATGCCGAGCACGGTAAATGTTCAATGAATGTTAGCCGTTGGGACCTAGTAGAACCCAAGCCGGGACTCAACTGGCATTTCAAAGAGACAGCAGCTGCAGAGCGTCTGAGCGCACGCGTGAGCCGGAAGCTGCTGGGGCTGCGGTGGTGCTAGCCCTGCAGGGAGATGGCTGTGATCTTCAATCGCTTCTTGGCCTCTTGGCTAAGATGAAGTGTAGTTTGTGATCTTCAGTCAATCCACACAGAGTTTCTTAGAGAGAAGAGACGAGGAAGAGGGGAGGGGAGGGGGGGAAAAGGCAAAAGAAGGAGAAAAGGCTGACCAAGCTAGCACAGTAAAACTGTCAATTCAAATGAGGCAAACTGACAATAACAGACTCCTAGCAGGCTGGGAAAACATTTTTAGAGCTGGTGGAATTAACCACTTGGTGTTGATCTTTCCTTTAGTTCTAACAAGAGGTAACTTCACTCTGTGTGGTATCTCCTGCACTTTTCCATTGCACTGAAGGAGACCACGGCCACTTCATAGCATGGCGGGCACTGAATCCACAGGTAACAAATGTTTGCTGCGTTTACTGTGTACAAAGCTCTGGTCAAAGTGTCATAATCTCTAGCACGAGATCCAAGTTCGTACTAAATGGCTGTTCTTGGACTGGAAGGCCCTGGGCATCCTTCGGGTATAATTTTTTTAAAGTTTGAAAATGTAAAAGCAACTGAACTTACAAACAACTCTGAAAATTCAACCACCGTGTTTAATACTACCGTACTCAAAACAAGACCTCAAAATTCTTTCCGTAGAACTTGCACAAGTCCCAGATAATCCAATCTGGCTCTGCAGCACTGTGCCGGGCTCTCACTCTGCTGACCTCAGAGTGACTTCTTCTCACCAACACCGAGGAAAGTTCACCAGCATTTCCCACACGTCGTCTGATGTGACTATAGATGGTACACTAAAAAGTCCCCATAAGGGCCGGAGATTTAGCTCAGTGCTTTCAGCGCCTGTTTAGCAAGTGCAAGATTCCTGGCTCAATCCCCGATAACCACATACAACAATAGTGGGTGTGTTGACTCATGATTACTCTCTGGCAATCAGTACACATACCACAGTGCCAGGCGTGGTGGCTCACGCCTGCCATCTCAGCACTCGGGAGGCAGAGGCGGGAGGATTGCTGAGTTCGAGGCTTCCCTGGGCTACATAGTGAGCTCAGGGCCAGCCTGAACTACAAAGAGAAAACTTGTGTCCAAAAAAAAAAAAAAAAAAAAGTCACCATAGACTTTCTTTCTCTATTCAGAATCTACTGTGTTCTACATAATTTAGCACTAACTTGTACTGACACCCTGATGCACATGGAATGACTGTGCTCTTCTAACAGAGAGAGGCACCCCAGAGGTCACAGCCGGTGGGCAGAGCTGAGACTACACAAGTTGTGCTGACTCACAAAGGAAGCTCTTTGCAGCTCACTGGTGTGTTCTTAAACAACCTGATGGCTGGTCAGGCGCTTCCAACTATAGTTCAATTGCCTTCTAGATATTTTTAATATTTTCCCTTCTGAATTATAAAAATAACAAACTATTCATTGCAGAACATTTGAAGGAAAAAGAAATGTACAAAAGCCTTGTACCTATAATTTTGATAATCTTTTCTAGGTGAGGTTGCCAAGTTGCGACTTCACTGTCCATGTTTCAAAAGCAACGTTTTCTCTTATGAGCTGAATTGCAAGGGAATGCGACCGTGCGATCTCTGTGTTCTCACACTGTAGGCGCAGAGAGTGACTGAAGTGGCAGGGAGGGGAGGGTGCCTGTTTTTTCTAAGATGACAGCGAGAGGGAAAAGGTGACACATTTGAGCAGATCCTACATAGGAAGAAGGATGTTCTACAGATACCGGGGTGCAGCCACACGTTTTAGGGACTCCTACATGTCACCGGCAAATTGCAACCAGCAGATCTGCATCCACGGCCAAGCCTTGTACCAGGTTTGCGGGCGGGTGTGTATTGGGCGTAAGTCAGCGAAACAGCGGCTACATCCTACTGGAACGCAGAGGAAGCAGAACGACAGGCGGAAGGAGGGCAGCGCGGGAAGCGCATTGCCCGTGGCCCCGTGGCCTGCCAGCCACGCACCGCGCCTCTGTTCCGGTGTCACCCAGCAGTGGCCGAGCGGCTTCCCTTCGCGTCCGGGTCCTCAGCACACTCACTTCCCTCTGCGATCTGGGGGCAGCTCCGCCCTGTTGACCCCGCTCCCGTGAAACACACTTTCTCTGGCTTGAGTGGTGCTGTTAAAAGTTCACATCAAATTTTATAAAATGGAGTATTGCTCTGCCATAAAGAATGACAGGATTGATCCATTTAGGTGCAAATGGAGACACCTGGAGGATATACTAATGAGTAAAATCAATAGATCACAGAGAGGCAAATTCCGGATCTTCTCTTTGACATGAACACCTGTAGATGCAAATGAGCTCTAGAAAGTAGGACAGCTTTTATAGAGTGGGAAATTTCCATAGGAAATTTGGTGTGGGAATGTAATGAGGGGAAGGAATAAATATGATACAGAAAGAAAATAAAAGAGTATGTATAAAGGGGGTGGGGAGGTGTGGGTGGGTAGGGATATGGGTATAAATGAGAATTAACTTGTGTCATATACTGGTACAAATTCCCCAATGTTATATGTGATTGTGAGATGTATATAAATTGTACCAATAAAGAATTCAATTAAAAAAAAAAAGTTCGCATCAACACCTTTGAACCGGCCAGTGTCACAGAAGGATATGAGTACCTCAGTTCTTTTGTCAGATCCAAAAACCTGATAGTCCCAGGGTGGAAATCTAAATGACATTTACCAGCAGGGGTGCTGGCCCCCTTGAGTATGGGGGTCGCTCTTCCTGGAGCCCTCCAGCCGCGGGACACGGGGGCACGGCCTGGGCCCTGGATTCACTGTATCGGCGCCGTGTGCTTCTCACGCGAGGGAGACGTATCTGAGTCTCGCAGCTTTACCCGCGGTGAGGGATGGAAAGCCATCAGACAGCATATGTTTCCGGAATAAAATACGCCCAGCTGGAGGCTGCCTGGGTACCACATACCCACGTGGGCTTGCCGCTTTGTCCGTCTGCACCTGGCATTCTTTGTTGCTTCCCAGGTTCAAGCTGCAAGGGCCGGGCCTGGGTTCTAATCCCCGCTCAGTCCCAAACGGCTAGCGTGACCTTGAGCAGGTCTTCCCCCCGCTGACCTTCCATCACCCCGAAATGAGGCTGCAGCCCGGACATGCTAAAGCCCCAAATTCTAAGAAGCTTTCTTTGGGCCCCTAATATCGCTCTCTCTTCTCTCTTCTGTCTTCTGTCTTCTGTCTCAGATGCGTCCAGGGCCAGGAAGAAACCAGGTTCCTGTGCAGGTGACAGGAGCTGAAGAAGGAGAGAGATCTCAGGACGGGAAAGGAGAGGAGAGAAAGCGTAACCCCAGGAGGGGAGGGGCCGAGAAAAGAGGCTCCGGAGGTGCCCATTTAAAACGCCCAGGAGTGAAATAAACGGAATCAGAACCTTTTGGACCAAAAAAACTTATATTTTAAGAGCCATAAATATTTACTATAAACTGTAAAATTCTGAAAAATAAAAAAGCAAAAAAAAAAAATCAACTCTCACTGTACCACTGCAGGTCAAAGACTGACTGCTTAACTTTAGGAATATGATCTTCCTAATCGCTTTCTTTTTTTAAACCGTTCTTTTCTGTGTAGCTGGTATTACATACAAACTTCACTAGTTTTGAAAGCAAAAATCATAGAGTAAAATATTCAAAATTAGCTCATTAAAATTAAAACAAGGTATGCGGACACTTTTATTTTGTTAGCTTGCTAACCGATTTTAGGTAGGTAAAGTTAAGCTAAATATAAAACAGAACAAAAAAGTGCAACACATTTCTTTTTTCATCAACCTCTCAACTTCCTGGTGTAGGCCAAGAGTTTTTACTGAAGATTCGCAAAGGTGTAATGAAATAACTCCATATTCTGTCTTTTAGGACTAAAGAGAATTTCCTTACATTCACTTTTTCTTTTTTTGGAAAAAGCCCTTCCCTCAGCAGGCGTGGAGGTGGCATTTCAGAGGTGGCAAGTGCCTGGCATCTGTCATTTCACTTGGATCAGGAGCTCGGTACGGTGTTAGGAACGTTCTCCCCAAGCCGGCGGCTCTGCCGTCCCTCCTCCTGGTGACCGCAGGGTTTAAATCACCTCCTTCCGGTGCACGCAGGAAAGGTGCGCACGGAGGCGTGATTCCAGGGCTTGCAGAAGTGAATGGGTAACCTCGGCCTCCAGGAGCTGAGGAAGAAGCTGCCCGTGACCTCTCCTGCCGTGAGCGGACTCGGGAAAGAGCGCGGCAGACGCAGGACAGAGGGGAGGCCGCCCAGCCTGAGCGGGCACCTCTCTGCCCTTGCGCTGCCACCTTTCCCAGAGCTCCTCTTATCGGAGCTGAACTCCCTGCCTTCCTCTTTTTCTGCTTTGTTGATAACGAAGCGGGCTTTTCTTTCTTGCCTTTTTAACCGAGAACGCGGAGGCCTGGGGCAGGCTCCTGGGTGTTCTTGAGATTCAGAAGCCATTGCCTGAAGAGTGAAGGATCTCAACTCTGCGTGAAGGAAAGATAAAGCAAATCCCGCGCCTCCCGGAGATGTTCCCGGTGTCCTCCACCGAAGCCAGGTCCCAGAAACACGGAACGCGTTCAGCAGTCCAGGGAAACTCTACCAGGCAGAGCCCGAGATTAGTATTAGCGTTTTAGAGCAGGAGAAAGTTCTCATTGTAATCATTTATCTTTGAGAACAGGAGTTTATTTTTCATTTATCAGGAGCTTACCATTTCCCTCTTTCGGAAAAAAAAAATGCGGTGAGGGATATGTTACACTCAGGAAAACACTAACAGCATATATTTGTTTATCATTTCAAATTAAAACTTCTCTTAAAAGATTTAAAAAAAAAAAAAAAAACCTCACTTCCAGTGCTAGAGGCATCACTTTGGAACCATCCCCAGAGGGGAGGATTTGGCCTTGTTAACAACTCTGGTAATTGTTTTCGCCTTCAGCAAAAAGAAAGTTACTCCAGAAAAGTGTTTCTAAATAGAAGTGAAAAGACACCAGAATATCCACCCTGCTGCCAGCAGCAGTACTGTGAGCCAAAGGAACCTTAGTATTTGCAAATGCCCGGTAGCTAGCTCTGGAGATAAGGCAATTCCATCGATTGTACCAAGAATAACTTTAAAATTTTGTATCAATTACACTTATTAGAAAAAGAAAAGAGGAAAGGAGCAGAAGGAGAAGAAAGGAATAGGCTTTCTAGGAGACGTGGGTCAGAGTGAAAGATACACTTAGAAGACTTTCATCTAATGGAATAAAGTTGTAGCTCTTAAAGTTCTAAATTCCGCTCTGTTACTGAGGTCTCCAGTGATAAGCAGGTTCACTCAAGGTTGGGACGAGAGTGTTTGGGTTGAACCGTACACAGAATTCTCTTTTAGCATGAGGCTTCCCGGAACCTTTTGAGTTCCACAGTCCTTCCTCAAATTGGAAATGAAAAACTCCTTGCTAGTGAACCTCGCTGCCTGAGATTCAAACGTTGGTGGGAACCGAAAGCCCCTGCAAAAACACCTGAAAACGAAACACCCCCAGTGCATAATCCCTCCCCTGCCACGCAAGGTTTTCTAATAAGTGAAAAAGAGAAAACCGCACAGGAGAGTTTCTCTCTCCCTGTAGGCAGAGGGTCTACGCAGCTGACTCTGTCCCCTGTGAGATGCTGACTTCTGACCCTGCTTGGAACCCGCAGACAGCTCGTGCTGGACTCAGTTCTGCCCCCCTCGCTCCGGCGGCCTCTGGCTCATCCCTGTGCCTTTCCAGCCTTTCCCACTGGGGGGGCTCCCAGCAGGGCACAGCTTAGCTGGCATCTTCGTCCGGTACCGTCAGTGTTAGGCAGTAGCTTTCGGTGAATTGCAAAGAGGTGCTCGCTGAGCTCCTATAGGCTCTCTGCTGGGGTGCTGCCGGCTCCTGGGAGCTTGCAAGTAGCCATAATTAATCAACCCCCAGCCCGGCACTCTGGGAGATCTCCTAAGCTGAGCAAGGCCCGGGAAATGTTATTAAGGTGTGGTGAGAGATTAGGCAGCCGGCAAAGCCATTATACGCTGCCAGATAGAATTATCCTTTGATGTACACTGGGGTCTAAATTGTTTTCTTCCTTTTGTTATATTTAAAATTAAGATTCCGTGTTAATCCCTAATTAATTTCAAGATTAAGCTTCTATTTTGGCTCCTTGAATGAGTGACGTTGGAATGCTTTCAGGGAAGCGAAGACATAATAAAATATCTTCCAGTTACCTTAAATGCCTTGTGGGCATGACTGTTAGGCACGGCTGTAGGAAGCATGGGATTTTAAATCCGAATGGCGTGATTTGAAATCAGAAATCATTTTAATTTCAAAATGGAGCACTTATGATAACAGTTGTTTTTTTTAATTGAATTCTTTATTGGTACAATTTATATACATCTCAAAATCACATATAACATTGGGAAATTTGTACCAGTATATGCCACAAGTTAATTCTCATTTTTACCCATATCCCTACCCACTCCCCCCTCCTCCCCCCTTATGATAACAGTTGTTTATAAAAAGGAAAAGGCTAGAAACTGCTAGCAAAAATGGAAGTTCACCTTAATGCAAAAGTACTCAAAATATTAGATATCACAGGAAAATACGAGTTGTAAAACTGAAGAGGATTGAACACTCAATGTAAAATGTCCATGTGAAACAGATGAGGTCTCCACTCGCTGGGAAAGGTGAAAGTGAGAGAGGAAAAGAAAGAGAGAGAAACCAGCGGCTGACCCGAAGCTTTCCAAACTGCGCTCTGCAAGAAAAGTCAGCTTTCACTCGCGCGGGGTGCGGGGGGGGGGGGGGCTGGGCAGGTCAAGGACAGCTGGCTGGGCCGCGGGGCCAGGCAGAACTGGGAGGCCAGGGCCTCAGGTGTCGCCCTCTGCCCGTCCCAGGGCTCCCACCGCTTCCATGTGAGCCCCAAGAGAGTAATTTTTCTACAGTACGGAAATTAAAGCGCGCAGCAGTGAGCACAGGACGGTGCTGAGATTCGGCAGTCACGTGTCACCGATCCGCAGCCGGGGACGGCGCGAAACACGTACCCGCTTCATCTCCTCCCGCGCACGGCCCTGGCTGGTCTCGAGTCCGGGATGCGGTTTAGCGGGAAGCTGTCACCGCCCTGATGCGAGCCGAGCTTCCGGTCCAGCCCTCCGCTCTGTCTCCAGGAAGGGGAAAACTTCGGGTTTCAGTCATCATTTTCGCTTAGCTCTCTCGGGGGTGATGGCCCGGCCCCACCCACCCCAAACTAGGAGCCCGCCAGCCCGAGGGGGCGCACGCCCGATGCGTGGCCCTGAGGCCTGCAGCTCCTCTGCTGGTGGCTAAGTACCTTTCTATTATCTGCTGCAAAGGCTTCGGTTCGTGAGGCTCCTGACAGCCAGTTGAGACAGCTACAGCTCAGGGAGCCACGTGCCAAGTTTGGTGTCACCAAGAGATTTGGGTCCGCGTGCCGCTTGACCAAGGTGAAGCTGGAACCCCCAGATGCAAAACGTACCAATTCCAAAACACTTTGTTCCTTGGGTCGTGCTGGGGATTGAACCCAGGGCCTCCCCTACACTGACCAAGTGCTCCGCCAGTCCCGCTCCATTCCTAGCCCTCCAAATTGGGGGGGGGCACCCACACAATACTACAGGCGGGAAATCCCACATCTGACCTCATGCGATGAGCAACAGTCAAATCACAGGGCACTAAAAATATGGCACAAACTATATTTAGACTATGTGTATAAAGGGTCCATAAAATACGCTCGCGTTTTACATTTAGACTTGAATCTCACGCCCGGCCCCCCCCCATACCTGCTTATCTAAACGGAAAGACCCCAGATCTGGAAAAACCAAAACCCTCCTTGTCCCAAGCATCCCGGATAATGTGTATTCGACCCGCTCTGCGCGTCCGCACCTCCCCCAAGGGCACGAGCTGCCAGGTCTGCTCATCGCGGGAGAATCTGCTGAGCGCCTCAGACGTGCTCAGTGCGACTCAGATCGTCCGCCCCGGAGTCAGCGTCAGCGACAGCGCTGGCAACAAGCACTGCGGCGTCGGTCTCTAGGCCTCGGCGCGCAGATCGAACGGCAGGAGTTTCAGGTGTGGCGCGATGGAAACGCGTGTCCTTCACTCACCGTTCAGCCGCCCCAAGTCGGGTCACTCGGGGCCCAGGTCTGAGTTTCGCCCCCTGCCCGGTCCCTGGTACGGTGCGACAGTATCTGTCACCTCTTCGATGGCCAGAGGAAGCCCGGATGCTGGGGGCTGGCCGGCTTCTCTAAATGAGCTGCGCTGATATGAAGACTGTCTTCAGCACAGGAAGACGGAGTCAGGCAATTTGTGCTTGTCACTTTGAAAGAAGGAGTCTCCATTCATACTTCAGGAAGTAGCGTCACAAGAATCTCACAACAGAGAATTCAGAGGAGCCGTCACCTACACCTGCCTCAGCCTTCTCCCAGGCTCCGAAACCTCCCTCCAACTGTAACATGCTCCCGGCTCCATCAGAAGTGTGTTCTTGGGGCCAGAGATTTAGCTCAGTGGTTCCAGCGCCTGCCTTGCAAATGCAAGGCCCTGAGTTCGATCCCGGTGACCACAGACAATGCTGGGCGTGGTGACTCACACCCACCAGCCGTCAATACCACATACCCCAGTGCCGGGCGTAGTGGCTCACGCCTGTCATCCCAGCACTCGGGAGGCAGAGGCAGGAGGATTGCTGAGTTCCAGGCTTGCCTGGGCTACATAGTGAGCTCAGGGCCAGCCTGAACTACAAGGCGAGACACTGTCTCAAACAAAAAAAAAAGAAGTGTGTTCTTTGACTCCACTTGGTAAAATTCGCATAAGCAAGTAACAACTTTATTCAGTCCTCCACTGGGGAGCTTCCAATTGTTTTGCATTCCACTTTTTCTCTTCATCGCTGTTCCTTTTCTTTTGTTTTGTTTTCACGGTTCCAGAGATTGAACCCCAGGCCTCCACACTGAATGACAACCCCAGACCTTTTTATTGTTTTTATTTTGAGACAAGGTCTCGCTAAGTCACCCACCTGCCCAGGCTGGGCCAGAGTTTTCGGTCCTCCTGGCTCGGCTTTCCAGGTGCTGGGATGCCAGGCATGGGCCACCATCCCGGGCTCACGATGGCTCCTTTTAACAACTCGGTTCATCAGGTAGCTTCGAGATAGTTCTCTCTTTTCCCAGAGTGCAAATCCTTAAACAGCAGGAATCAGCGCTCTTCCGCCATGTGCTGATTTAAAGTAAGAACAGACTTGTTCTTGAAAGACTTGTGCTTTTGTCTGCTGGCTTGTGAGTTATCACCGGCTCCCACTGGCCTCTGCCAGACGTGTCCAGGAGCAGAGGCCTGGTCCTCAGTGCACGTCATGAATCCTACTTGCCTCTGGATCATATTTTCGATTTTTTATGAATATGTTAACTACCACATAAGAAAAATAATATCATGTTTATAGGAACCACATTCATTGGAATCCTGAAGCAACAGTGGGCTGGGCTAATGTGTGGCCTAGACGCTACCACTAGATGCTTGGATTTAGAGATGTTATTTCCAGGTCCAACCTGAGACTCAACAGGAATTCTCACAGTGCGTCTCTTTCTTTGACAAATTGGAATTTTGTTATTTTTAAACCTTATATACCCTTGCCAAAAAGTATCATATAAATACATTTTATCTTGCTTACAAGTGAATAGAAGTGATATTTCTCATGAAAAAAATTTTAAAAACTTTTTTCCAATTCTCCTGAAGAAATAGTTTAAGAAAATTTCCCAGAATTGGTTGAAAGAGCCCCAAAAGGAAACAAAGGCATTCACTTTCATACATTTGTGTCTTTTCAGTGTTTTTTCAAAAAATCAGAAAGTCAGGACTTTGGCACCTCTAAGGGAACATTCTCAGGTACTCTAACCTGATAGCTCGGATTCCTCTTCATTCTTTGTAATAGTTTATACTGTATAAAAGATAAGCTTCTCTCCCACTATCGACTATTCTTTCCTCTCGATAAGCAATGATGCTATTTAATGCATTCTCAAAGAAACTAAAATTGACTTAGATACATTTCAATGACTTCCTTATTTATGCACCAAATTCACAGACAATATCCTCAAAAATATCATCCAACAGAGCTCAGGTGTTCACCTCCGTTTCCCCCTCCACCCTGACCATCTTCTCTCTGAACAATTGGCCCTTTTCAATTGTTGGCAACATTAGGAGGACTGAGTTTTCGCTTGGTGATAAGATAAAGTAAAAATACATTTGTGGTTTGATTCTGCTTTTCCGAAAAAGAAATCAGAACTAGAAGGTGGACATTTAAAACGCGACACATCTTGATTCTTAGTTCTCTTCTGATACATGCTTTAGCTCTCAGCCTAAAATGAAACACTACGTGAAACGTCCAACGTTCCAAGTTTTCCAAGATTATGAAACGAACAACTACAGGGAAAGCTTTTCTCAGCAGTGTATTGACCTCAGGGTCACCACCTGAATGTGCCACAAAGATTTAGTTGGTGATGTCATGAATGAACCACTCACAGCTACAGTATATCAGCCAGGTCTGGGATGTTCCCAAGAGCCATAAGTATTGATTTGGTTCCCACTGAACTCTGGAGAGGTAAGGCTACGGGAGGCTCTTGGTCATGGGAGGGGAACATGCCCTCCAAGGTGACTGTGGGACCTTAGTCTTTTCACCCTTGTTTTCTTTTCCAGCCTAGCCAGGAAGTGACCAGTTACTGTTACCACATGCAATACCACAACATGCTCCTTGCCATATGCCCAAGACCAACAGCACCATCCTCCATGGGTGGAGGATTTTGAAAGTGTGAACCATTCAGAACTGTGAATCAAAGGACACTTTTTCCTTTTTAACTTGATTCTGTCACGTATTTTGTAACAGTAACAGAATGCTGACAAATACAACAACACCATAGAATTTGGCACTCTTAATAATTCCATGCCATTAGTGGCCGAAATGCCCACTTGGAGTCAAATGGCAGCAACTTCAAAGAAAGCCATTCATTTCCTGCAGTTCAACACAAGACCCCTTACTCCTTGTGTGTCCAATACAGTCTAAAGGACTATTGCAGGGGGTAGAAAATGGGCCAAGACATACTTGGGGGACAGAATTTGAAAGGCAAATCAAGATCTTCAGTTGAAGAAAAATATCCTTTCTAGGTGAAAGAACAGAAAGTAAAAAGAAAATTTAGCCATTTTCTACCCTCTTAAAAACTGGATTTGATGGGAAGTACTTCAGCATTTTTAGCACATGTACAGGTTCTTCATCCATTAAGAAATAAATGCACCACCGGGCGTGGTGGCTCACACCTGTCATCCCAGCACTCGGGAGGCAGAGGCAGGAGGATTGCTGAGTTCGAGGCTTGCCTGGGCTACATAGTGAGCTCAGAGCCATCCTGAACTACAAAGCAAGACCCTGTCTCAAAAAAAAAAAAAAAAGAAAGAAAGAAAGAAAGAAAGAAAGAAAGAAAGAAAGAAAGAAAGAAAGAAAGAAAGAAAGAAAGAAAGAAATGCACCTTGAGACCATGAAGTTAAGTGAAATAAATCAGATACACAAGCTTAAATGTCACGTGGTTTTTCTTACATAAGAAATAAAGAGCAAAATAAAAGATAGATAATAGGAAGTAGAGAGAGATTTTTCTCAATTAGAAAGAAGCTCAAGAGATGGGGGGAAGGGGGAAAAAAAGAGGAGAAAGAGGACAAAAATGCAATGAGATGTGTTCTGTTCCAACTCCACACAAGGCGTGTACACATTATGGACTGCCAACGTGGTACTATGAGAAAGAAATCTTTGACACAGAGAAGATGCATGTTTTTGTTATCAAATTTATCCATCTCTTCTTTCTCTCCTGGCATTCTGTTTAGAAAGACTGGCACATTTAATTCATTCCATGGTCATGAAAACATTCACTCATATTTTATTCTAGTAGTTCTATTGTTTAATTTTTAACTATCTTAACGTCTTTTTCACTTTGAAATCCACTTGTGGAAGTCGTAAGACACAGGACACTTCACTGTCTTAATATAATTTTGTTTTGGGCCGGAGGGTTAGCTCAGTGGTTCTGGCGCCTGCCCCGCAAGTGCAAGGTCTTGAATTCGATCCCTGGTAACCACATATAATGCTGGGCGTGGAGACTCACGCCCACCAGCCATCAATACCACATACCACAGTGCCGGGCGCGGTGGCTCACGCCTGTAATCTCAGCACTTGGGAGGCAGAGGCAGGAGGATTGCTGAGTTCACGGTGGCTTGCCTGGGCTCCATAGTGAGCTCAGAGCCAGCCTGAACTACAAAGCGAGACCCTGTCTCAAATAAAATAAAATAAAATAAAATAAAATAAAATAAAATAAAATAAAATAAAATAAAATAAAATAAAATAAAATAAAATAAAATAAAAAATAAAATAAAATATAAAATAAAATAAAATAAAATAAAAATAAAATAAAATAAAATAAAATAAAATGGGTATAATTTTGTTTCTAGGCAAATTGTATGTACCAGAATCAATCCACTGATCTGTGACTATTTTCTAAAGACTTAGAATGCACCAGGCCAGCGTGCCACCCCAGAGAAATCCAGGGCGTGGTGGCTAATTTAAAGAGCATACACTACAGTTGGGGAGGAACAACTCACACTGTGGACGATAGAGCCGGACAGTGTAGAAGTACTAACTGCAGGCTGCCGCTAGAGCCGCCGTGAGAGGTCAGGGAGGCTACAGACAACTAGGAGCTTGACTGGGGTCTGCATCTCCTAACACAGAAGGCGGCAGTGCGCGTGCGTGCGTGCGTGCATGCGTGTTCACGCACGCACACACACTCCCAAATACGGTTCAGGTGGGCATTCAGTTTGAACAAAGCAACTCCCCTATTGATCTACCGGGAAAACATATCTGACACAGGACACGTAGTATTTCAATATTTACTAGCTTTTTCTTAAGACAGGTCTCACGGAGGAGCCCAGCTGGCCTCCACTTCGCAATCCTCCTTCTGATCGCTGGATGTCCAGATACTTCCCATCCTGCTCCGCACCTTCCTTGCCAATGCGAGACGGAGTTTTAGGGCCAGGAGTAAGGGCAGAGTAGGGAGGACCGTGGAGAGGGGCGTCTGCCCGAGAGGCCTCCTACCTTCCGCTGACTGTCCCGGCACCTGCCAGGCGCAGCTGCCCACTGCACGGAGCACCCGTGGGGCTGCGCCCGCCCGACCCCGCTGAGCGCGGCCAAGCAGCCAGGGCGTCCCTGCGGTGCCTCCCTGTAGGCAGCCTCCTCCACCGCTGCCCGGGGAAGCCGCCGGCTCTCGGCTCTCGCCCTGCACCAGCCCCATCGTCAAGCGGGTGGGGGCGCTGAGGTCTTCGGTCGTCGCCGCCGCAGCTCTGGGGCTGCGCCTGGGAACAGAGGCAGGTCGGACGCCGCAGCCCGAGAGCAGGACGGAGGCTGCTTTACCGGCGAGTGCCGGCACTGTGTGCTGTGACTCAGCCTTGGAGCCAGCCATTGAACTCGCGGGCATTTTCTATCTATTCCACTAAAAAGCTGTCTTATTTTCTATGGGCAGGTACAGTGCTGCTTTATGTGTCTTTTTTTTTGAGACAGGGTCTCGCTTTGTAGCTCAGGCTGGCCCTGAGCTCACTATGTAGTCCAGGCAATCCTCGAACTCAGCAATCCTCCTGCCTCTGCCTCCCGAGTGCTGGGATGACAGGCGTGAGCCACCACGCCCGGCTGCTTTATGTGTCCTTTAAAGGTTTCCTTTATGCTTCACAACCCTCTCAGGAGTTAGGTGCTATCGTGGGCCTCTTTGTACCACTGAGGAAACGGGTCACACAGCCAGGACGCGGCAGGGTCAGATTTTACACCGCTCTCCTCCGGGGTTCTCGGAGTTAACTGTCCAGCCCACTGCTCGGGCAGTCGCCGCGGATACACAAATGAGTCCACGACAGGCCGGGCGCTCGGCACAGATGTCATCGGACCGCCTGGGCCCTGACACGGGTCATGTTTGCCAAACGGAGGGCAAAAGCTCATTCATGGGTCATGAAATAAACTTAATGGGTTGTGACCAGGATTTCTTTTAAATGTGATGTGGGAAATAATAGATAAGAAATTACCAGAAAGTGACAGGGTTTTTTTTTTTTTTTCCAGTGCAGGGATCAAACTCTGCACCTTATGTTTGCCGGGCAGGTGCAGCACTATTGCTTTGTTTTGTTTTGTTTTGGTATCTTTTTTCCCAGTTACACAAGACATTATGAAAACATACGGTTAATATTTAAATGTTTAAAAATGTATTATCACAGAAGATACACTGTCATTAATCCCCCTAAAGATACTCCCTTTCGCTTCAAGAACGCTTGTCCCGTTGTCCAGGCCCCGTTCCGCACCGGCGCGGAGCCCTCGCTCCTGAGCGTCTGTCCTCGCGCTCCGTGGCTGCCCCCGCGTCCTGCGTCAGCTCAGCGCGCTCCTCGCTCAGGGTCGTCCCGACTTTGAGGAACAGCCGGAGAGCCGAGGCCCCAGGTCTGAGGACGCAGGGCCGCCTGCGTGAGCCTGCCTTTCCACGGGGTGGCGCTCTGCAGCCACGCGCCCCGCACTTCGGTCACGCCTCCTAACGACACGCAAGAGGGCTCCCGGCACTGCTTCAGAAAGCAGCGGGAACGGCGGGGTGTGTTTGAAGCGGGAACGAGGATGTCGATGGTATTTTCATGGCAACGCGTCTTCTACCGCAGCAAGCTTTAAGAACACTGCCCATATACTGTGACCCCTCGGCACACGTGTGTCACGTGTGTGGGCCACAGCCTCCCTTCCGTACTCTGCCTGCGAGTGGCGGTCAGAAGGGAAAGGTGGGGCGTCGCGAGCCTGGCGGGGAAGGCAAGGACTGAATTAACAATTACACTTGTATTGAGTTGCTTTTAACAACTAATCGCTGGTTAACCCAGCGCTCTGGGATGCTAAAGCGCTGAGGAACACATGTTCAAGGACAGCCTGGGCAACTGAGTGAGTTAGCAGGGTCCTGTCTTAAAAATAAAATAAAGTAAAATAAAATAGGCTGCCATGCTGGTGCATGCCTGTAATCCCAGCACTCGGGAGGCTGAGGCAGGAGGACTACCGTGAGTTGGAGGCCAGTCTGGACTACACAACGAGTTTGAGGACAGCTGGAGATACATAGCAAGACCCTGTCTCAAAATGCAAACAAGCAAAAAGGGCTGAGGTCGTAGTTCAATGCAAAGACCTTGTGTTTAATCCTTAGTATCAAAGAAATCTTTCCCCCCCAAAATTATCTAAAAGTAAGAGATTATTATATACACACATATGTAAATAACGTATCTTTTCTCTGGTATGAGAACCTGTACATGTAAATGAGTTCTAGAATGTATGATACATTTTGTAAAATAGGAAATATTCAAAGGGAATGTGGTGGGGGAATGTAATGAGTGGAAAGAATAAATATAATTCAGAAAGAAAAAGAAATAGCATGTATATAGGGGTGGGGGGTTGTGGGTAGGTAAGGATATGGGTAAAAATGAAAATTAACTTCTGTCATATACTGGTACAAATTCTCCAATGTTGAGTGTGATTGTGAACTGTATATAAAATGTACCAATAAAGAATTCAATTTTAAAAAGATTATATAAATTATGGTATAGCACTATAGAGCTTTATCAAGAAACTAAAATTATATTGTAGTTGGCATTTAGTAACATAGAAATATGTCCAAGCCATATAGATAAGGTAGAAAGTCAGATTATAAAACAATATGTATAATATAGCATTTTGTGTAAAGATACACATACTATGTATTTGTACAAAAACAGGGCTAAAAATGACACCCATTAAAATGTTCCTCGCTGTGTAAAATATGATGTCAGTGAAGGTACCGATCAATAGGCAGATGGCTGAATAAAATGTGGTAGATATAAATGATGGAATATTATGCTGGTATAAAGAAGAATGAGATACGGCCATTTGCAATGAAATAAACGGGATTGGGGAACATTGTGTATGTAAATTAAGGCAGGTGCAGAAACACAAGTGCTGTATGTGTTCTCTTGTATTAGTCAACTTGGAAGTAGTACAGCAATTGCTACATAATGTTGGGAAAGGTAGGGGGGAAGAGGGTGCAAAAACAGTCTGGATTTGACCAATTCATTCTGTATCTATATATGGAAATATTACACTGAATCCCATCAATTTTACAATTAATAAGTATTAATAAAAAGTTATTTTAGCCGGGCGTGGTGGCTCACACCTGTAATCCCAGCACTCGGGAGGCAGAGACAGGAGGATTGCTGAGTTCGAGGCTTGCCTGGGCTCCATAGTGAACTCAGGGCCAGCCTGAACTACAAAGCGAGACCCTGTCTCAAAAAAAAAAAAAAAAAGTTATTTTTATTTTAAAAATTTGGGGGGAACAGTGCCATTTTAAGTAATTTAGGCTGATATCAAACTCACAGCTATCTTTTTCCCTGTCTCAAGGGCTGGGATTACAGGCATACGCTGTCACACCAAAAGATAAAAGTTATTTTTAAACACAGAATTAAAAATATATGTTCCCACCTGTGGGAAGCGTATCAAATATTTTCTTACTTTTTCCTCTATATTTTCTATAAATAATGTAATTATTTTTAGAAGATAGATTTTTATGTAAAGGAAGATATATCCATGTAGGGCCAGAGATTTAGCTCAGTGGTTCTAGCGCCTGCCTAGCAAGCACAAGTGGTTCAATCCTTGGTAACCACATACAACAATACCAAGCGTGGTGCCTCACATCCACCAGCAATCAACCAGTACCACACACCACAATGCTGGGTGTGGTGGCTCACGCCTATAATCCCAGCACTCGGGAGGCAGAGGCAGGAGGATTGCTGACTTCAAGGCTTGCCTAGGCTACATAATGAGCTCAGGGCCAGCCTGAACTACAAAGTGAGACCCTGTCTCAAAAAAAAAAAAAAAATATATATATAGGCTTATATATATATCCGTTTATATGTGATTGTATAATAAGAATAAGTATCAAACATATATAAATAACTGCAAATAATAATAGTAAAATATTAAGTAAGCATTAAGAGTTGAAGTATTTATATACATATAATAAAATTATAAAATATATTTGAATGATAAAATGCTAATTAAATATATTCAATTTAATAATTAAAATAATTAAACAATATTGAAAAGAACAAAATATCCAGTAAAAATAGGCAAAGGATGGAAACAGCCATGGAAAAGCCACCTCTCTCCCCAAACATTCTTAGCGTGTGATATTCAGCTGCATTCAGTCGCAGGTTGAAATGAGGTAAAGGTTTTTCTTATCAGTTTTGCAAACTATTAACGCTGCTCTCTGAAAAATCACTTTAAAAATTCTACCATGTGATAGCCTAGAGTTTCAGAGTGGCAATAAATGAGCATTCACCTTGCAAAGTAATAGGTTTCTTCAAAATATCCATCAAACTGGCCCTGGGGACTTAATACAGTTTTCTTTCTTTCTTTCTTTTTTTTTTTTTGAGACAGGGTCTTGCTTTGTAGTTCAGGCTGGCCCTGAGCTCACTATGGTGCCCAGGCAAGCCTTGAACTCAGCAATCCTCCTGTCTCTGCCTCCCGAGTGCTGGGATGACAGGCGTGAGCCACCACGCCCGGCACTGTGGTGTGTGGTATTGACTGTTGGTGGGTGTGAGTCTCCACACCCAACACTGTATGTGGTCACCAGGGATTGAACTCAGGACCTTGCGCTTGCGAGGCAGGCGCTGGAACCGCTGAGCTAACCCTCCGGCGCAACAGTTTTATTTCTTCCTCAGCTACCAAGGATGGAGAACGAAATGCTGTCACCGGCCAACAGCCCTACGGTGTCCTAACATGAACCCTCAGATGAGGGTCAACGGTTCCCTCTAAAAGTCTGAAAAATTTCAGGCAGGAAAGTGTTTACACTACAGAATCAAGTGCTGAGAGCTTCTCGGGGCTTCCCACCCCCACAGACACACTCGCCCGCGAGCTGCTAACTTCTCCACATCAGCCTCTCACCTCGTCCCCACAGGAACTCGGCGGGCCGCAGCTACATTTGCTCCAGTGTTACTATAATATAATCGAGGCTTCAAGGGAGCTGGCCCGCAGATAGGTAAGTGGGGGAGTCAGGCCTGGGGCCCCATCTCCACAATTCCATAGCTTGCAGTCTCCGCCTCTGGGCAAGTTTCACACACAGGACGACTTGACGGTTAGCTGTGGACGATGCTAATTGCAATGCAGGGTTAGTGACCAGAAGATTCCGAAGACTGGCCAGGGAGCTGGTGACACTGGACATGCCCTAGATTTCTTTAAGTCAACGGTTTCTTAGAGCACACGTGCACGAGGTTATGACTGGGTTTTTCCGATGAAAATCTGCGTGTCACTAGAATAGAACAGCACATCACGTTCTGGAGAAAATGTTCTGAGTGTGTGTGACAACAGGAGAGATTGTCATGGTCTTTGGCCACGTGGATGTGCTTCACATTTTAAGGCAGAAGTAAGTGCCAGCAGAATAAAACAACATTAGTATAATATACTTGGTCCACAGACCTTTTCCACTACGGCAACTGTTACCTCAGAGTCATTGGAGTGCTTGTGGGTTCTTAACGAAAATTACAATAGATTCACAATGGCATTGCATGAAGGGAAATGAGAAATAACCGAATGCAAAGGTCGTCTGTCGTGAACGGAAGGTCCATTTTGAACTTCAGCCTTTACAGTTCTGCAAGATGGGACCTACTTCAGCGGGATCCGGTGAGGAGAAAAAATTGCATCGCGTGGATTGTGACAGCGACCCCCGCTGTCCCTCCTGGTGGTTTCCGGTGGCGACAGGACTCGGCAGCGGGGCTCTTCCGCTGCAGCACCTCAGCGCTGGTGATGGAGGGCAGCAGCGGTGGGGACAGACGCTTGTGTTTGGTTTACAGGGGCCAGTGTCCTCCGCGGACATCATTCTCTCTGATACTCTTGTTTCTTCGGCTTTATTCTCCTTGGTCCTCAATTTCTTGACTACTGTACCTTATGAATGGCCACAGATGATTCAGGAAATAAAGTCAAAATAAATACATGTACAAAGAGACAAACTACCTGTCTCCTAAGTCCATGTGAGTTATTTTTGCTGTAGACACAGGTTCTGTGTTAAGCATCTCAGCTAATGGCTTCTAAGCGGCTTCGGAGCAAGAGACGAGGATTGAGATCTCAGGTGCTGATGTGATCAAACTAGGTCACATCTTCCGCCTAGCAGGAAATTGGGCCTAATTTTCCTTACTTCTGTCTTCATCCTCCCCCTGGTGTAAAGTTGCGGTCATTTTCAGTCGAGCCCAGTGGACTGTGGCCACTGGAGAGAAACCGGAAGGGCGGCAGAGAGGAGCCCAGTGTCGTGACTGTGCGCTCTACCTGGACAACTATGTTTAACGCCCTATCTCATTTGCCTCACATTTTTAATATGGACTTCTGCAAGTAATAATAATTGCTTAATTTACCTGTCAGGATATCACACGGGTTATATTTCTTTCTAGACTTTAAACACGCAAGTACACTCACTCACAGAATCATAGGGAATATGCCATGACATCAAGATTTATTTAAAGGTTCTCTGGATAATTAATCCACAACAGGTGAGTAAGCAGTTGCTAAATATACGTTAAGTGAATCTACAAGGATAAATGAACTATTTTAAACAACCATAACATCACAGCAGCTAACTATGTAAATAAAACAAAAAGTGAAATGAAGTAAATTATTAAGATGATATCTTTCCCCATCCGACCCATTAGTCACTGGCCACCACACGGGTGAGACCGAGCCATGATGTGTGGCCACTGTGGCTGTCCCCAGGTCTGGGGCAGCGGGTGGTGAGGCGAAACAGGACCTGACTAGCCCAGGACGTGGCTCGGATTCACCAGCCTCACCGCGCCCCGACAGCAGCAGTGGGGACGCCTGTGCAGGGCGGCTGGCCTCCGCGGGGCAACTGGAAAAAGAGCTAAGAGGTTCCCTGCAGCGCTGCGGCGGCTCAACTCGGATTCCACCCTCTCGGCCTTCCCTGGATCCTTGGAGCAGAGGCTCAGATTCAGTTCTGAGCTAACAGAAAGAGAAAAGGCAGGAGGTTACACCGAACTGTTAACTGTGTCTCTTCAAAACTGACATTTAATACAGGGTGTAAATCACTAGGGGGGCCTGTTACTCCTTCAGGAATGCAATTACATAGGGTCAAATAAAACATGAAAGAAACCAACAAGTTTTAAAATGTAGTATGTTCTCAAGAGTAGGCAAGAAGGAATGTGAAGCAGTCCAAAAATGCTAACACTCCCTGCTCTCCTGTAGGACAGGGTTCCAGGAAGGCCTCGGCCCTGTGCTGAGCACGGAAGCAAGCACCCAGGCCGGCTGCTGCGCGTGGCCTCTGGGCCAGTGGAGGTCCCCACGCGCATGCCAAGAAGACGCGGGCTCACCTGCCCAGCCAATTCCCAATGCCTCCCCGTACCAGCCCTGCCCTCCTCGTAGCATTTCTCGTAGGTGTTTGTATGGCCGGGATTTAAAAATCTATCCTCATTCATATTTTAAAACTTCACCATTTTGCAACACTGAAGATAAAGACATGAATGCGGACTTCTGCTAAAGGCCTTCTGCCATGCATGACCACCTCTCAGTTTTACAGTACTGATCTGTTCATGGGCTTTGGTGAAGGGTGGACTTACATTTGTACATTGGGAAGATTGGTTAATAGTTCGGTGTGCTTTGAACAACTTGATGCTGTACAGTTTGGCTTGGATCTTTTTCAGTATGATGCCCTCATGAAGAAGGTGAATGGATTGTCTTATTTTGCTTGGGGCTTGCTGTCAGTCCTGAATTACAGAAGATCCCTCAGTCCCCAGCACACAGGGGTACTTAGCTCCTCTACCACACCCAAAAGAAGATTTCACACACTCACTCACTCACACACACCATAATTGTCTCTTCACTGTTGTGCTTCTAGCTCTGTGCACACTGAGTGGGTGTGCAAAGGTACGTGCACAGATGGCCACCCATATGACAGGTACACGGAATCTGAATTACACCAAGAGAACCTATCTGAAACCAGTGTTTGTTTCTAAGACGGAGTCAGGGTATGCTGCTTTGAACTCTGGGGCTTAAACAACCCTCCATCCTCAGTCTCCTGAGTGAATGGGACTACGGGTGCCTGCCACCCTGCCCAACTTCAGCATTTCTTTAGCTCTTGCTTTTACACATTTTAGTCATTTTCTTTCGGTTGGGACAAAATGCCTGACACGCACAACTTAAGAGGACTGGAGGTTGATTTGGACTCACGGTTCTTAGAGGTTCCAGTCCGTGGTTGGCTGCACCAAGGCCCAGACGGCACAGGGAGGCCCTGGAGGAGAGTTGCTCACTTCATGGCGGCTAGGAACCAGAGAGAGAGGAGGGGGAGGCCATGCTCCCAGTGGCTCCACCTCTTCTCACCAGGCTCTGTTTCCTAAAAACATATCAACCCTAGCACCACGTGACCCAAGCACCTTGCAGAAGCTCCATCCCTCAGCACTGGGGAGTTTCGGGGGGGCCATTCTTGATCTACAACACAGCAATCCATATTGCTATGGCAACAGCATAGCAGGAACTGAGTGCAACTGTGAACTGATTAGACAGAATTCCAACGAGGCTGGGCCAGAGGACCTGCTCACCGAAGGGCTGGCAGCATGGCATGTTTCTCCAAAGGGTGCCACTTCTCAATCTCTTCCACACGTCACCAGTTTCCCACGTTCCCTGTGTGCTACCAGATCTTCACAGTAACCCCCTGGCAACTCCGTGCACTGTATGGCTACTCCTAGCCCATGAGAAAACCACTGGAACAGCAAGCTGAGTTATGAAAGTCTCGGGGTGTGGATAAGACTTTGGGGAGCACCACAAGTATGAGCAGTCTGAAGATTTGAGGGAAACTAAATTCATCTCACACTTTTCTCCAAGCCTTGGTTCTTCCTTTGTCTCTTCTGACAGTGAACCTGGAAATATTATCTAGCCCAGGAAAACTTCTATTCTCTACTTGTTTCTGTTTCCTTGTTCTGTTTAAAGGATGCCAGGCTGACACACTCACCAGAAATAGCACAAAGTACAAAAAAAAAAAATGTGATAGCAATGAAAGATTTCCTGACTTATCATAAATGCTTCTAAACTTAGTGGTCACCCTTTTCCTGTTCTTCAAACTTGTCTGTCCTGATCAGACATCTCTAAGTACTGGTCTCTGAATTTTGTCAGTGAAATTGATGGGAGATAGCTAGGACAAATAAGGACTCGAAGACTACAGGGAGAGACACGGGAGGGTGAAAGTGTCCCCATGAGCACAAGGTACGCACCGGGGAACACAGCCCAGCCTTAGGAGGCCAGCAGAACGGGCTTGGAATTCCAACCCAGACTCTTGGCAAGCTCTGTGATCTTGGACAGGATACTTCGTCTCTAAGTTTCAGTTACCACCTGTACCACAGGGGTAATTCTAGTTTCAATAGGAGGAAAGGAAATAATACAGATCTGTAAACCACCCAGTGCTTACTACAAGTCATACAAGTTTACTATGGTGACAGATTAAACAGGAAAAAGCGACTCTTCGCCGCAGCCCATCATGCTGAAGGCACGGTGCCCTTTGTGTTTTGGCTGCTGGGTCTCTTCGTAATACACATCTCTAGGGACCGTGTGCTCTGAATCTCAGCTCTCCACCCACACTCCCTCGCTGGCCTCAGGCAAATCACTTATCTGACTCCAGTGCTTCGTCTGTAAAGGGGAGGATAATAATATTTACCTTCCGCAGAGGAATGTTGGGAGAATTAATGAAGGCTTCCAAAGCACCCTGAGATCTATAGATGAAAGGCTGTGTGGAATGGCAAAGTATTATTATAAATATTAGTGTTATTTTGACACATTTGCATGTGTGCATGTGAAAGCAATTTTGCACTTGAGACCTTGGATGAGAGCAGTCTGACCCTTTGAGAAGCCCAGCACCTCAGGGACCTCTCTATCTGTGCAATTTGTACATAATACAACAGTTCTGTAAGTGAGAATTTGCCCAGAAAAGGAAGTATTAGTATAAGATCAACTATAGCCTCTGGTTAAATCATTTCCAGATGATTCTTTGCCCAGTGCCATGATGCTTCCACCTGCCTTTAGGGGGTTCAGATCTGACCGTGTGATTGTTCCCTAAGAAGCAGTGAGGTATAATTCTTTTCCAGATTTCTCTTAAGCTTCAAAGAGCTAAATCACAAACAAACTGGCGAAACACAGTTATAAACATCAGATTGCAAAGAAATCCCCTTCTGTGAGATGTCACTCATCTTCCCAATAAGGCTGCCCCTCCCATCGGTCCCTGCACCCCTATTCATGGTAATACCCGATCGTGCAGTTCCCAGGAGAACCATTCCATGGCCTGTGTTTCTAGGAAGGAAAAGGAGCAAAAAAAGTTACAGGAGGAAGTAAAAAAGAAAAAAAAATCCCTTGTGCCTTGAACTGAACCCCAGAAGCCATTTCCTCTGTTCCCATTTGGTCACAGTGAGTTGATGCCATACAGAAGGAACAAGGCCCAAGCTGGTTTTGAGGTGAAGAGTAAACGGGAAGGCTGGGAGGCACGAGGACTTGATTGCCAAGGGAGAAGCGAGACGAAAGGAGGCGTGGCCGGGAGGCCCGGGAGCAGGCACAGCACACTGGATGTCTTAAGGAGGAAAGAACGGAGTGCCTCCACCGAGGTTCTGCCAAGGGCTGATGAGCCTTGTAGACTTTACCAACAATTAGAGGAAAAAGCAAGCTTTACCTCCCCCAAGATATTAGCAAAAAGAAAGCTAAGTTTTAGGGCCCCTGCTGCCCTAACAAATTGTATTTTCTCCCTGAGCCTCAGTGTCCCTCATGAAATAGAGACAGGAGTGCTCACTGGTGGCATGTTTAGAAAGACCTCTATGACATCTATAAATCACTCTGCCACGTTTCAAGTATTTATAAATTCATGGACATGTCTCCCTTCTTATTCTATTTCTCAGCCATTCTATTCTGATTAATCAAACTGGATTTGAAACCCTCGACTGCCCTGGCTTCTGAAGTCCTGCGTTCTCTCTCTCTCCTCTGATCCTCGTTCACCTGGCTCTTTCCTCCCTGCTCATCTCAGCTCTTCAGCTGGGGCCTCTTCCTCTTGCATCTCGGCACAACTTCATTAGGCGATTTCATCTAGTCCCCTGGATTTAAACATTCTCTTTCTCATGCCAATGACTCCTAGACTCCTAGAATTATCCTCTGTCTCGACGAGTGGTTCTTCAAACGGGAACCACAGGCCAGTGAAATCAGTGCCACCTGAGGACTTGTACAAAAGGCCAATTCCTAGGCAACACCCAGACCTTCTCAATCAGAAGCTGGAGAAATGGGGCTCAGCCATGAAGATTAGCCTTTTAAGTGACCTGGTTACGTATTTGCTATGGTTTTGCTGTGTGTTCACCAATGTATGGGGAGCTTGGGTACCAGAGTGGTGATGATAAAAGACAGGGGAACTATGAGGAGAAGCCCAGCAGGATGCAAGTAGCTCCTTAGAAGCATCACCTTCAGAAGGGATTGATGGGGTTTTTGTAAGACTCCAACTCGTGAGAGTCAGTTACTTAAAAAGGACCAAGCCTGGCCCTTGAGTTGCTCTGGCTTCCCACCTTGCCAGGTGACTGGCTCTTCTCCAACGTGTTCCTGCCATGAAGTAATGTGACCAAAGGGGACTTCACTTGAGCCCAATGGCTGTGGTCACCCCCTCTTGACCTTTCAGCCTCTAAAACTTGTGAGCTACATAAATTTCTTTTGTACATAAAGTCTCAACCACTAGTATTTTGTTATAGCAACAGAAGATGGACTAATACAATAATGTTGCTCCAGATTAACATAGCAAGTGGCCTCATTCATCTCATTCATATCTTCACCTGTACATCTTAGCAAAAACGACAAACTTAATTCTTCCTATCTTTTTAAAAAATTGATTGATTGATTGATTGGTTGAGGCAGCATCTCTCTTTGTAGTTCAGGCTGACCCTGAGCTCAGTATGTAGCCCAGGCAAGCCTCAAACTCAGCAATCCTCCTGTCTCTGCTTCACGTGTGCTGGGATGACAGGTGTGAGCCACCATGCCTGGCATTGTAGTGTGTGGTACTGATTGCAGATGAGCATGAGTCACCACGGCTGGCACTGTGCTATGTGGTTACCACGGATCAAACTCGGGACCTTGTGCTTACAAGGCAGACGCCAGAACCACTGAGCTAAATCTCCAACCTTCTACCCTTCTTTCAATCCCTTCTTTTTCTCAACTACCTTAGCCTATATCTAATAAGTTAGCAAATATTTTAAGTAATCAACAAATTATAAATAATTACATATTTCTCTTTGGACATCTAGGCCACAACTACAGAAATAGGAAGAGAAGAAATTATATCTTATTCTTTATTTCACCTTCTGAACTAGACATAGTGAAGTTAATTTTTGTTTAGCTTCACTCTGCTTTTGTGACATCATTGCTATGGTTTAGATCAACAGAATGGAGCCCCCATGACGGATTACTAGTGACTTTGTCAGAGCAAGAGAAAGTAGAAGAGACACACATGATCCCTGTCTCTTGCCATATGACGCCCTGTCCCACCTCAGAATACTGAAAGAAAACCACCATCAGATCTAGGCCTTCAATCTTAAACCTCCAGAACTATCAGCCAAAGTAAGTCTCTTTTTCTTATAAAGTTACCCAGCTTCTGGCGTTTCATTATGGTAATGAAAAGCAAACCAATGCAATTATTATAACAAAATTATAGGTTAGAAACTACTATATTCCCCACTTGCGTTAGCCACAGACTCAGATACATAAACACACACACCATATATTATAAAGAATCAATTCACAAGGTTATGCTGACAAGTCCCAAGATTTGCAAAATGAGTCACCAAGATAGAAACTTGGGAGGGCCAGAGATTTAGCTCAGTGGTTTCGGTGCCTGCCTCGCAAGCACAGGGTCCTGAGTTTGATCCCCGGTAACCACATACAATGCAATCACCAACAATCAATACCATATACCACAGTGCCGGGTGTGGTGGCTCATGCCTGTCATCCCAGCACTCGGGAGGCAGAGACAGGAGGATTGATGAGTTCGAGGCTTGCCTGAGCTACACAGTGAGCTCAGCCTGAACTATAAAGCAAGACCCTGTCTCAAAAAAAAAAAAAAAAAAAAGATAGAAACTTGGGAGAGCTAACAGTGTAGCTCAAAGTTTGAACTGTGATGGGTTAGAAATTCAGAAAAAGCCAATGTTTCAGGTCAAGTCTAAAGGCTGAAAAAGATGATGTCCTAGCTCAAAGGCCTCTTGGGGAGGTCAGCCTGTTCTGGCAGGCCTTCGACCAACTGGGGGGACCCACACTCACTGGGAAAGAAAGCTGCATTACACACTTTATCAAATGCTACCCCACACACTTACACAAACACTCAAAATAATGTCTGACAAAAGATCTGGGCAATCCTGGCCAAGTCAGGTGAACGTCATGTCTTACAATTGATAAGATTCAAAATGATGAGGTGGGCTGGAGGGTTGGCTCAGTGGTTCCGGCGCCTGCCTCGCAAGCGCAAGGTCCTGAGTTCGATCCCCAGTAACCACATACAATGCTGGGTGTGGAGACTCGCGCCCACCAGCCATCAATACCACATGCCACAATGCCGGGCGTGGTGGCTCACGCCTGTCATCCCAGCACTCGGGAGGCAGAGGCAGGAGGATTGCTGAGTTTGAGGCTTGCCTGGGCTACATAGTGAGCTCAGAGCCAGCCTGAACTACAAAGCGAGACCCTGTCTCAAAAAAAAAAAAATGATGAATCTTGCCCTATATTTATGTTTATCTCATTCCAAAATTTCATTCTATGAGTGCTACTTCTGAGTCAGTATATTTTTTACTGGGATTATGTTATAAATAACACACTATTGTTCACATCCCCTCTCCAGGACCCAACGTTTTGATTAAGGCTGACCAAGGTGAGGTTAGAGATACAATAGCTTCTGCTCCAAGACCAAAAGACACACGAGTGAAAGGAAAAGACAGAACACCATATTTCTCAGCTTGGGCTTCCATTTGCACATTGAAGATAGATGATTTTTTTCTTTTCCTTTTGTTTACATTCTGGCTGACAGAAGTTAAAGTTCTCAAGTTCTCAAGTGATTTAGCTATCTTTTTCTCTTTATCTGTCTCTTTATATCTTTATTTATATTTGGGATGCAAAAGGTATGGAAAATTGCTTAAATAAAAAAATAAATAGAATAGGCTGTTACTTTGGACATTTTTACTCAGGATTGTCTATCCTTTTATTTCTCACCTCTGAGTATATTTTCCAATGATGGCAACTTGATGGTGTAGGGACAACAGAGGGTCTGATTCACTGGGATTTGGCATTCCTTCACTGAAAACTCCAAAAGGATATCTTCCTCCCAAATGAAAAGGATTCTTGGCAGTGTGCTTTTAATTGTGATTTCCTCTTGTCAACCCCTCGGTGAATAGGGGAGATCTATGGAAAACACCCACCTGTCGTTAAAGAAAGACTGAGAGACTAAGGAGGAGAGCTTACTTTGTATCTCCCCGAGTTGTGAGTATGGACAAGGCAAGCGTGGACTGGTGTGGCCAGGAGAGCAGAGAAATAACTCAGTGTCCTTCCAGGAGCAGGTCAGAGCTCTCGCAGCCTGAAAACTATGTGCAACCCACAGAAGAATGTTGATCTAAGATATTAAGAAGCTATGTTTATAAATTGTTACCAATCCTAAAGCGGTGGAAGGAACCATTGACATAGAAGCCAATGGGGCTTCACAGTAGCTCTCCTAAAAAGGGACAGTGACTTCCTAAGGGCTCAGAGACCAGATCCTTCAAGGACATCTCTGCACAATGCACAGAGTTTACAAGGTCCAGCTACGACCGCTGCAGTCAAGTAAGAACTTGTCTTATCCCCCAACCTCCTTCCTGCAGCTCTGCCCTAGACAGCGAGCTGGGTGAGGAGAAAAAGGGAAGGTGTGGTTCCCCTTCTGCTTGGAAGGGCCAGGCTGAAGCAAGACCCAGCTGGAAAAGGAGAGATGATTTCATGTTGCTCAGGTTCTGCATGTGATTACCACGTAGAACTGGGTAATTAGTGACGGACATGAGGCCGCGGTGATGACCTAAGTTACTGTAGGAATTTTTCCTTTTCCTAAATGATCAGTGAGGTAATGGGTCCTATCCTGTTTCATCTGCAGTGTGGAGTTAACGCTGATGAATCAATCCTAACAACCCATGTGTCCTGTTTGATGAACATACTGTTTATAGAATGAAACAATGACAAACACATGAATGAATAAGCCAGACTATTTATAGAAAGGAGTAATGACAAATATATGAATCAATATACCAGCCCCTACATTAAAAATATCTAAAATATGGATCCAGTTTGAAATGTCTCTGGCCTGTTACTTCTACTAACGGTAAACAGGAGAAAATTCAAGAAAAGCATGAATTTTATTTTATTAATTTTTTAGCCGACAGCTGTGATAGTTGAACTAAAGACTGACATAACTATAAAAACAACTTTCTTCTTTCCTTTCTTTCTTCCTTCCTTTTTTTCTTTGTTTCTTTCTTTCTCTTTCTTTCTTTCTTTCTTTCTTTCTTTCTTTCTTTCTGTCTGTCTGTCTGTCTGTCTGTCTTTCTTTCTTTCTTTCCTTCCTTCTTCTTTCTTTTTTGAGACAGGGTCTCGCTTTGTAGTTCAGGCTATTCCTGAGCTCAATATGTAGCCAAGGCAAGCCTGGAACTCAGCAATCCTCCTGCCTCTGCCTCCTGAGAGCTGGGATTGCAGGCATGAGCCACCATGCCCAGCATTGTAAAAACTACTTTCTTTTCCAATATTCCAATCCAATTTTTCTCCCAAATGTGACCAGAATTAATAGTTTGATCACAACATTCTAGTCCTTTCTCCATATACTGACATACATATATGAACGTGTATCTATATATATTTAGGGGTTTGTTTGCATTTTAAGAAGTCCTCAATATATGTTATTCAATATTTTTTTGACTGAGTATGTGGTCTACTTTTTTATTGAGGGCATATTATTCATCTATATTGTATTTTTTTAACCAATGTGATCCAATGGAATGCTTTGAACATCTCTGTTTACATGTGCAAATATTTCTTCAATGTAGATTCCTAAATATGAAAACTCTGGGTCAAAGACCTACTTTAAATTTAGACAGAAAGATATTATCAATTTACATTCCTATCAAGAGTGTCTGGGGCCATGGATTTAGCTCAAGAGGTACAGCGCCTACCTTGAAAGCACAAGGCCTGAGTTCGATACCCAGTACCACCAAAAAAAAAAAAAAAAAAAAAAGGTGTCTGAGGGTGCTCACTTCCCATATGCATTCTAAAATTCTTTCTAATGCTGAGAGTAAAAAATGATATCTCAGTTGCTTTTATTTACTTTTCCATCATCAGGAGCCAGGCTAACCATTGTTTATGTTTGTGCATGCTTTGTACTTTTCTGCTGTTAATGGTCCACCTCTGTTCTTTCTCTATTTTTTCATTGGATTATTTATACCTTGTATAATGGTGGGTAGAATGTTCTCATATTATGGACACTCTTAATGAGTTACAGGCATGATAAATATTTTTCCTAGTCTATCATTTGTGTTTTAACTTTTCAAACAGTGCCCTTAATTGAGGAGAAATTTAATTTTTGTGGGAAAATGAATATTTTTTATGTATGCATTTTAGGTTTTCTGTGTTGTTTAGAAAGACCTTGCTGGGCATGGTGGCTCACGCCTGTAATCCCAGCACTTGGGAGACAGAGACAGGAGAATTGCTGAGTTTGCAGTTTGCCTGGGCTACACAGTGAGCTCAGGGCCAGCCTGAACTAAAAGTGAGACCCTGTCTCAAAAAATAAAGAGATTGAGAGAGAGAGAGAGAGAGAGAGAAAGAGAGAGAGAGAGAGAGAGAGAGAGAGAGAGAGAGAGAGATCTTAACCCAGTGAAATGTTTCTCTGTCTTCCTCTTACAGTTTGCTGTGGGAGACAGGGTAAGAAGACACAGCCAGAACCCTTGTGGCAAGCTCCAGTTCCCTGTGAGTTCCACAGCAGAAGGGTTAACAACCAATAAACAACAAAATCAGAATCTTGAGGAAAAGGCTGAGCCTCGGATGGACTCTTGCTACTCAGAGCAGCAGCAGCAAAAGGCCAAATACCGCACAAGCAGAGAGGACCAATGCCCCAAATTCACCACACCTTTATTTAGTACAAAGCCTTCACACCCATAACCTTCACATGCATAAAACAGGGCAGTTATCCAAAATAATCCCTATAGTTGAAGATCCCATAGGGCAGGGCAGATATCCTTAAATCCCAGTAAGTCTTAAGGCCAATAAATCTAGTAGTTGATCTCTGCAGGGAAAGGCAGACATCCATAAATCCAAGTAAGTAAGTTGTAAATCTGAGTAATTGTCTGCAGTTCCTGACACTTTGCAATTTCTTTCTCATGTTGACGTTTTTAATTCTTTTGGAGCTAAGGTAGGTATCTATATTTTTCCAAAATTTTCTAAAAATCATTTATTGATAGTTCATGCTTTTCTCTCTACTTAGAAATGCCATTATTATAAAACACATTGGCACAGGGAGACTTTATGAACAAAACCTCTACAGCAACAGGAACTAGAAGAAGGAATCGACAACTGGGATCTCATCTTTTTAAAAAGCTTCTGCACACCAAGAGGAACCACTAGCAAAACAAAGAAACAAACCACAATATGGAACAAATCTTTACTAGTTGTTCCTCAAAGAAAGGGCTGTGATCCAGAGTATATAAAGAACTTTAAAAAAAAAATTGGTCTCCCCCAAACTTAAAGACCCTATTCAAAAAAGGGCATCTGAAATGAACAGACACTTTTCAGAGGAAGAAGTAAAAGCAGCCATGAGACACATGAAGAAATGTTCAACATTACTGGTCATTAGAGAAATGCAGATGAAAACAACACTGAGTTTCCATCTCACTCCACAAAGAATGGCTGCTATCATGAATTCAACTAACAACAAATGCTGGTGGGGCTGTGGCAAGAAAGGAACCCTTCTCCACTGTTGGTGGTGCAACTACTGTGCAAGACTGGTGAAACTACTGTGGAGATCAGGGTGGAGATTCCTCAAAAAACTAGGATTAGAGATCCCATTTGACCCTGCTGTTCCCCTACTAGGTATATATACAAAAGAATTAAAAGATTCATATCACAGCAACATATGTGCACCGTGTTTATAGCAGCTCAGTTTATGATAGCTAAATCTTGGAAACACCCCAAATCCCCATCAACCCTAGACTGGATAAAGAAGATGTGGGTTTTTCTTTTTTAATGGAGTATAACTGTGCCATAAAGAATGATAAATTTGAGTCATTTATACTCAAATGGACATAACCTGAGGACATACAGCCAAGTGAAATAAATAGGTCATAGAAGTGTAAACACCATCTTTTCTCTGGTATGAGAAATCGAAGATGTAAATGAGTTCTAACATGTATGATGGATATTGTAAAATAGAAATATTCAGAGGGAAAGTGGGTAGGGGTAAATAAAGAAGGCAAAGAAAAAAATTTGATAGTTAGAAAAAAGGAAACAAAGCTTAGCTATAGAGGGGGTGGAATTATAGGGTGGGCAGGGGAATGGGAATAAAATAAGAATTAAGTCGTGTCATGGACCGGTACAAGTTTTCAATGTTGTTTGTGATCATGATGTATATATAAAATGTACCAATAAAGAATTAATTTTAAAAATTGCACTTAATATATTAATCCAGAGAGTCCCCAGCCTGCTCAGCTGATCTTAGGTGGCAATAGAGACTTCATTATTATGGTCTTAGATAATACTTGGACAAGTCATGTCCTAGTTCAGTTTTTCATTCATTCTTTAAAACATAGTGTGTGTCTATGACATTTCCAAATGTTATAGAAGTATGAATTAGGAATGGTGTGACAGGCTGCTACATTATCTTACCTAGAAAGCTTCCCAAAGGTTGTTATCATAACTCATTGAGATCTTTCTGTGTTCTTAGAGTTCTAAAGTCTTCTTTAAATAGGTTTTGCACATTTCTTGATATTTTATAGTTCTTGACATTTTATAAATTTTGGTGCCTTTAGTATATAGTTTTTTTTCTGCTGCAGAGATTTTCACAAGTATCTCATCAAGATATTTCACTAAGCATTACCATCATTGACTCTTTTTGCTGCTCTAGACAGAGTCTCATTTGTGTAACTCTGCTATGACCCTAGAGACAAAGGTGTGAGAGATATGTAGATGTCCTTTGAATATCTACAAGATTTTGTGTGCCACTGGAAGGAAAGAAAATGTAAAGAACACAGACTTCCATCAAGCAGTTAAGAGTTTAGTTGAACAAAGTTATCAGCAACCTTAGTGGAAGATTACACTTAAATCAGATATTAGAATTGAGTAACTTGTAACTTGAATCCAGAAGAAATGAGTTCCATTCAGAGGGTTTATACTTACAGTCCCCACTGTCCTAACAACTATGAAAGGAGTTCATGGTGTATGTTGGTGACATGGGAGAATTATGCTGAACAGACAGGCCTCACGTTCAGATTTCTTAGCCTCTGCTCACTAGAAAGGATAAATTCAGCTTGCTAGCTTCCTAACACTGTCCTGCTCCCAAGCACTATGTCTCTAATCTCACAGAAGTTTAACAGTAATATATTGAAAAAAAATTTGTAACATTTTTGTGTCACATTTAAGATAAATTTGATCTTAAAATTGATGTATTAGGTTATCTGACAAACTAGCATTGAGATTTCACTTTCAAATGTGTATTAATAATCAATTTTAGAATAAGGACTTGATTCTGAAATGTACACAAAAATGTAAACAAACCTATAAATGGTACTGGTATTAAATAATGTGAGTCACACTATATTTACAGTTTTAGTTTATTAGACTTTTACAGTTGTGTAAATGATAGAAAAGTTTTGCTTACTAAGATAGGCATTTTTAAAGCTTTCGAGAAAATTATATTTATAAATACATTTCTCTAAGAGAGTCTGAGTTTTAAATAGACTAGGTTCTGAGAAGTTTACAAAACCTGTTACTCAAATATTAACTTTTTTAAAACTAAAGGGATCATTCTTACTTTACTTCACTTGTAAAAAAAAACAAGACTTGAAAGTTGAATTTAAAGACAGAAATAAATTTAAAATTTTGTTATCATGATAAATTGAATATTCACTTCAAAATACATTAATTTGTTCTCCTACACACAAATTTGCCAGTGGCCATCATCAAACTCACTTATTTCCTTTGCTTTTCTAAGGAAATAATAATTTCTTCTAAGTAACATTTGTTTTCTACTCCTTATTTATACATTGTCCAAAACCTTCATTATTATGGTAGCTATTCATTTTTTTCTGGCTTGTATGCTAATAGTTTTCCATTAAGTACAAGACCTGCTGTTTTCTTCAATACAAGTTTAACTTCATCAAAGTTATTTGCTTCAATTCCTAGCCTAAACAAATATTAAAATCATAAATTCATATTAAATTTTATCAGTCATTGTTTTTATCTTCTCCTGAGAAGACCAAATGCCTTTCTACTTTACTCTGTTAATACAGAGAATTACATTAATGCATTTGATAATACTGAAATTTTCTTGCATTACTATTGTAAATCCTAGTTGGTCACTATATATTAACATACTACTAGATTTTACTTGGTAAAAAAAATTTAGAGATATTTATATTTACAAATCGAACAGTTTGTAATTTCATCATGTGTTATATATTCCTTTTTCACTTTTAATAAACTTGTTTAGAGAAGGTTAAGTTTCACAGTAAAATTGAGCAGAGGGTACAGAAAGTTTCCATATACTCCCTGACTCCACATATACCTTCATTTTCTCTTACTGACGGCCTAAGACATTTCTTACAATCAGTAAACCTATACTGATAGAGCCATGTCTCCCAAAGTCCATGGCTTGCATTAGGATTCACTCTTGATGTTATACCTTCTATACCATTTGACAAATGTTCAATGACGTGTAGAACATTGAAGCATTATATAATATCATTTCACTCCTCTAAAAATCCTCTGTGCTATGCATATTTATTCCTTTTTTCCTCTTAATCTTGGTAAACACTAACCTTTTTACTGTCTTCATAGTTTAGCCTCTTCCAGAATGTCATATTGTTGAAATCACACAATTTGTAACCTTTTGATATAAGCTTCTTTCCCTTAATAACATGTGTTTACTCTTGTCTATTCATGGCTATCTTGATAGCTGTGCTAGTTTGCTTTCTATCACTGTGACAAAATACCTGAGATAAACAACTTACAAAGAAAATATTATTTTGGTTCACAGTTTCAGAGGTTTCAGTCCATGGTCACCTGGTTTTATTATTTTGAGCATGTAGTGAAGTAGAACAACAGCATGGGGAAAACTCCTCACCTCATTGCAGCCACAACCAGAAAGAAAGAGAGAGGGAGAGAGGAGGAAGGGAGTGACAGAGGAAGAGCCCAATTCCAATATTTCCTTCAAAGGCATTCCCTCAGTCACCTACTTTCATCCACCAGGACTCAAATCTTCAAAATACCACTACTGCCCAAGAGTGCTACAGGCTGGTAACCAAGCCTTCAACTCAGGGTACATTTAAAGTCAACATGATAAAAACAGTCTACTTATTTTTTAGTGGCACATAATATCCTTTATTTGTACATATCACAATTTATTTATCCATTCACCTGCCAAAAGACATTGTGGTTGCTTTCAAGTTTCAGGAATTATGAATAAAACTGTTATGAACACATGTCCAGGTTTTTGTCTGGATATAAGCTTTCAATTCATTTGAGCAAATATCAAAATGTCTTCCAACATGGCCACACACACCATTTTTCATTCTCACAAATGATAAATGAGAGTTCCTGTAGCTCCATACTCTAAACATCATTTGGTGTTGTTGACATTTTGGATTTTGACCATTCAATAAGTGTATAGTGGTATCACATTGTTGTTTTAATTTGCAATTCTCTGATGATGTAAACACTGAACATCTCTCCTGTACTTATTGTACTTGTTATCTATGTCATGGTTTGGATCTGGGATATTCCCTAAAACTCTTATGTGTTCAAAGGTGAGATTATGGAAGGTTATTGGATCACGAGGCTGCTATACTTATCAGTGTATTAGTCCACTGATGAATCTATATCTAAATGTGCTGTTTGGAGGGAGGGGCTGTTTATTAACTCATTCCATAGTTGCTCATGTCATTTTGCTTTCCCCACCATATATATTGTATTCATATCATGTACATGAATCCATGTATTGCATTCATATTGTGAGTCCCTTTTCTGTGTTCTAGGGACACCCTATGCATGTCTTTATCCTTATACTTACTACATTCCTTTAAAGCTATTGTTTCTCCTGCTGGAATATAACATGCCAAAGCACACAAACCAAATTTTATTCTTTGTGCATGAGGACATGGTACAAAGCATTTACTCTAGAAAAAGTTGGTGAATAAATGAATGGATGAAAAGCTGCCAAACTCACACAGAAGTTAGTGACACACAAACTATAGACATCAAAGCAGAGAGTAAGAACATGGCAGCAGCAACATACTGTGTTTGTGTATCTTAGAATGAAAAATTCTTCTCTGTAACCACTGGGTCTTGAGAGAGCACACAGAAGATGTGGGTAGTTGTGCAGCCAACAAACGACAACCCAGGATGAAGTCCAAGGGGCAAACAGTAAATGTTAGAGATAAAAGGAAAACAAGACACCAGAATCTTAACTGAGACCATTTCTTGATATCTAAGACTTGACTATTTTATTCATTATAAACTACCAAGGCTTTAAGAAGGCCTGTGTACCTTATGCACACTATATAATTGAAATCTGAACAAAGATAATTTTCAGTAAACCTATGCATAGGTTCTTTGTTGTTTCCAAATCAATGCTCCCCCCCCCCCTTTTCCAATGGCTGGGATCAAAGCATTTCATAATATACAATCACTAGCAAGATGCCCTGGCTGATGCTAATGTTAATTCAGTCCATCAGGCCCCAGCCACACAGGGCAATCACGTCCAGCTGGAACCTTTCTTGATTTAATGACTTAGGATGGTCAGTGTCACAAACATTAGCTAAACAATCTCTTATTTGGGAACCCCAGCTGGCCTTGCTGCAGAACAGAACTTCTGAACCAGGAGTTTAAATAAGAAAGAAATACAGCATTTTATGATTAACTCTTTCTCTAAGAAAACTGCTACCCAGCTGAGAATTACAAAAAAAAAATTTTTTTTCCACAGAATTTAAAAAAAAAAACTGGGCACAGAATTGTTTTCTGTGCACATACAGCAATTTATTGACAAAGCCTTATATAGATAGTTGTCTGGGATGTGAGTCCAACATTTTTCTATTAAAACAAATGCTACAGCAAACATATTTCTATACCCATTATTTCAAATGCTATTTTTTATTGAAAAGAAACCAGAATGTAATTTCTGTAGTAGTTATATCTAGGAAAATCTATAGAGTAAGCATGACAATGAATTGACACAGAAAACCTTTTTTGGTTTTACAAACTAAATTCTTAAGAATAAGAAAGAGCAGATTGGCCGTTTAAAAACTCAACACTCTATAGACTAGGCATGAAGCATATAATAGCCTTTGAAGGCAACTTTTTCTGAACTATGTGTCAGGGACCCCTTGTTCCATGAATGGAGACACAATCTCAAGCTGCGGGTTGGAAAACAAATAACTTGGGGCACGGAAGGCTTACAAATGCCCATGAGTCTGGCTTTCTTTCTCATCTGAAAGAATGGAAAGTACAGAATTCGGTAAAGGCTGTTTCCTCTATTTGACTCTCCAGGGACTAAGATGCTTGACGGCTTAGACATGGCTGGAGTGTGTTCCCCAAAGAGTTCATGTTCTGGAGGTTTGGCCCCAAGATGGTGCAGTGGAACCTTCAAGAGGTAGGACTCGGTACAAAATTGTTATGGAATTAAGTACTGTCATTGAAGGAATGAATGTAATTCTTGAGGGACTCAATTGGTTTCCACAAGAGTGGGCTGTTATACAGTGGTCAAGCCAGGCGCCTGAATTGCTTTGTCTCCCTATCTTGTTATAGTATCTTCTCTCCTTGATGGAATCTCCCATGCTACTCATGAGGAACCTGAGGAAAGTCTTCATTGGAGCCAAGCAAAAACCGGCACCATATTCATAGACCTTCAGAACTATGGGCTAATAAACCTCTTTTCTCTATAAAGTTCCTAGGTTCAGGTATTTTATTACAGCAGCAGAAAACAAAGAAAAACAATTTCCATGTCTGGTAATTGCTTCCTCCTGTTAAAGATTTGCCTTCCCTTTTCCAGGTGGGACAGGAGAAGGTCTTTTTTCTGTTTGTGTTTCTAGGAGTTGTAATCCAGAGCACCTGCTACATCCTGCAGTTACCTTTCCAACAAGTTTGTCATGTGTTTGATGTGGTTACAAACGTGAAATACAGGGCTGGAATGTTGCAGGTGTCAACATGGGACAGTACTAGGATAGATTTTTAATTACTCACATGTACCATTTTAGGTTTAAAAGCATATTAATATTTTATGCTGATATATATTTAATTATACTCCATATCAGAAAGCCTCTTTTTAGACTTTTTATTAGGATTCTAATTCTGATAGGGTGTGTTTACAACTGGCATTCTTATTTTCACCTTAATTATGAGAACAAATGACTGATTATCTGCCACCTCTTTTGAGTTTCTCATGTCTACTTCTCAGACACAAGACCTAAACTCAAGAACATGAATGCTGCCAAATATAAATGATAAACCTGCTAAAGCTAGAGACTTCTGTTTCCAAGATTTAGCTATCATAAGCTGAGCTGCTATAAACATGGGTGCACATATGTCTCTGTGGTATGAATCTTTTAATTCTTTCATATATACAACTAGCAGGGGAACAGCAGGGTCAAATGGGACCTCTAATCCTAGCTTTTTGAAGAATCTCCACCCTGATCTCTACAGTGGTTGCACCAGTCTACATTTCCACCAACAGTGGAGAAGGGTTCCTTTCTTGCCACAGCCCTGCCAGCATTTGTTGTTAATTGACTTCGTGATAGCAGCCATTCTTTGTGGAGTGAGATGGAATCTCAGTGTTGTTTTTGTCTGCATCTCTCAAATGACCACCAATATTCAGCATTTCTTCCCGTATCTTGTGGCTGTTTTTACTTCTTCATCTGAAAAGTGTCTATACACTTCAGATACCCATTTTTTCACTGAGCTTTTAAATTTGGAGGGGCTGATTTTTTAAGAAAATGTGTTTTTCTAATAAAATGGAGTATTAGCCATAAATAATGATAAAGTTGAGTCCTTTATACTCAAATGGATGCACTTTGAGGACATACTCATAAGTGAAATAGGAAATAAATGTGTAAATATCATATCTTTTCTGTAGAGTGAAAAACTAAAGGTGTAAATGAGTTCCAAAATGTATGATAGGTATTGTGAAATAGGAAGAAAATGTGCAAAAGGAAAAGGGAAAGGGCAGGGAGGGAAAAGTAAAGAAAGGAAAGAAAAAAATTGGTAGAAAAAAAGGAAACAAAACTTGTGTATGTAGGGGGTAGAGGTTGTAGGGAGGGCAGGGGAATGGGAAAAATGAAAAATAAAGGGAACCCCCAGTTGTCACACACACACACACACACACACACACACAAGATATAGATCACTTCCTAATAAGACACAATATTGTTCATTCTTAAATTTAATAGCGATTTAGTGGTGGACAAAGGAAAGTGGGTACTTTCTCAAGCTTGTGGTAGGGAGCCTGAATTACACTTATGTCATAGGATATGGAACTCCTAACCCATAACAGGAAAGGAAAGATGTGATAAATAAAATCCTCAGATTATCTGAAATACGTATTTTAACCAATAATCACAATTGCCACCCTCTATTTGTTTTGGTTGTTAGTAACAAAAACTAAGTCCAACTTAAATTAGTTTACCAAACAAACCACGCAATCTAGGAGGTCTTTCTATAAATGGAGTATTACTCTGCTTTAAAGAATGATAAGTTTATACTCAAATGGATGTACCTTCAGGACATACTCATAACTGAAATAAATAGGTCACAGATGTGTAAATATTGTATCTGAGAAACTGATACATTGTATCAGAAATTGATATATTGTATGAGAAATTGAAGATTGTTAATAAGGTCTAGAATGTATGATGGATATTGTGAAATAGAAAATATGCAAAGGGAAATATGGTGGAGGAGTGAGTAATGAGGGGTAAAGAAAAAATGTGATGGTAATAAAAAAGGGAAACAAAGCTTATGTACTTAGGGGGTGGAAGATTTTGGGGTGGGTAGGGGAACAGGAAAATATGAGAATTAAATTGTGTCATATACTGGTACAAATTCCCAATATTGAGTGTGATCACAATGTGTATATACAATGTACCAATAAAGATAAAATATTTTTTAAAATTATTTTAAAGCTATGGGGTTTCTCACAGACACCAGAGAAGAGAAATTTCAACTTGAATTTAACTTGAACCCAAACCGAAGAGCCTCAGGTTTCCCAGGCAGAGCTCCTGCCCGCTGTTTGCTTCGTTGCTTCTGCTCAGCTTTCCTTCCCTCTTCCATCCCCTCCCCGCGGCCAGCACACCGTGACTTCCCAGCCCTCGTGGTGTAATGCATGCTTCACAAATTTTGAATTTCTATCACTGTGGTCACATCAACATGCTATGTCTATTGAACGATCTCTGGATCCAAATTTCCAATTATTAAAAAGAGAATCCAACTGCCCCAGTTTGGATCCATGTCCACTCTTAGTTCTTTCTACCGGGCCAGATAAAGTGGGTTCATAGAATAATTCAATAGTAGCTAAAACGTCTTGGGTGCTGCCATACTTTTAAGCATTATCATCACAGAGCCTTTGGGACTGACCTTAATAAAGATGCTGGAGACAGAAAGAAAATACAAAGTGAGTTACACAGATGTTAGCACAGATGTCAGTAGAGGGACATGTGCATACAAAAAGATAATTTAAGATTTGTAGCGATTCAGTAATGCCACAGTGGGAATCAGTTCAAGCTCTGAATTCCAAAATACCAAAGTTGAGCAAATATACTAGTTGTGGGGTATGAATAAATTCCTTTTCCACTCTGCCCAAATTCCTTCATTTGTGGTGAAATTCTGATAATGGTATACATCAGATGACACTACGTATATGGATTGATTAAGTACTGTGCTCTTAAATAAACACTTAATCATTAACAAGTACTTGTGAGTGCTTCTTTCAGGGAAGTGTCCAAGAAGATACACACACCAGCAGAGAAAGAACAGGTAGAGGGGCAAGTCCCACTTGCCGTAGTGGGTATTACCATTTATAATGCACTACGTACTAATTAGAGCTAACATTTATCAATTATCTTGCGATAGGGAATGTTCTCAATGCTTCTCTATCTATAGTTTGCCTAAGTGCTAGTACTGTCCCATTTGGAGACACAGTTTCAGTAACTTGTAGTCACATGGCTAATAAGCCTGGCCTTCTTGCTCACATCTTAAGTACTACTCTGTTCCTCCTGCAGGAAAACTACACAATAGCATACCCCACCATATGTCTTTCTAAAGCAGAGAGCTGTCGGAGGACAGACCACCACAGAGAGAAGATAGTAGCTTCAAGACTTCAAACTTGCTAGAATTAGCCCGTGTTTATTCCGCACGCCCCCTTTAACGAGGTTACCTCATCAGAATTAATGGATTGTTATTCTTCTTGATCAGCGTGTAAACCATAAACTTTGAGATAGTTTGCCTACCACACTTAGTTTAAGATTTGGAAGGTTTACTTGCAAAAGCTCTTAGAAGCACCCACGAATAAACAAGAGGGAAAAGTTAAACCGAGGAAAGACGTTTCTGTTTGCACTTTTTTCAAATCTATCCAAACAACAGGATTCAAAAGCTTTTCCTGACACCACAGGCAAAAGCTTCTTCCCCAGGCACAGAACAGCCTGCTGGAGACAGTACTATCATATTGCTGCGGTTATTGGTGAAATCTATAAACAATGCACAATTTCACATTTTTGCCAGGTTTTACTTTAGAAGAGTTCCAAAAGCATCGATGGCTGAAGGATGATGACTTCTGAGAGAACTGCACAACACGACAGCAGATGGCACCGGTCACCCAACTCCACTCCCACCCCACCTGCTCCCACGCCCTCCGTCAGAGACACTAGAACAACCTGGTACCCGCTTTTCTGCTCTTCTGCTGCTAGGGCTGGAGCGTGAGGCAGCTTGGTCCCTCCGCGAGGTAAACTGGAAATTTTCAGTCTTCTGGCAAACTTGTGCTCTTTGGATAGAGGAGAGGTCATGGCCTCACCCTTCTGCTATCTGTCCTCCCTGCCCAGCGTCAAGAGCTGTGGCCGGCATCTTGTGCCCAACACCAGGAGGCTGGGACTGGAGAAACACCGACTGCGGTATTTCTGAACGCTCAGCTACTACAAACAGCTGTTTACCTGTGGAATTATTGCATAAGCTTGGGCCATTTTTCATCTGGTTTTCACTTTCGAGCAAATGCGTTCGTCTGATACAATTTGACGGCGGATATTTTAGCCCAGACTTTTACTGCCTTTTAATCCTACACTTAATCCCACAAAAGTTTGGTTAGAGAAGTGCTGTTTAATCAAATTACTGAAATGAATACAGGGCTCAGTATCAGAAAAGTCTTTATTATGTTCCTGGTAATCACAATAACTTTGTTAATGCAACTTTAGAATCACATCCCTAATAGTATAAAACAGAAGAGGTAGAGTCCAGAATTAACCAAAATCACTGTTGGTCCAGTATATAAAGGAAATGCAAAAGAGTGTACAAAATTATCTGTACATTCTAGCTTCTAACTTTGAGTCCATCCTTGAGGGAAATGGTCAAGGCCATTTGTTCTGCCCCACACTTCTCAGCTCTTAAAAGGCCTAGGTTCTGGGCCCGAGATTTAGCTCAGTGGTTCCAGCGCCTGCCTCACAAGCACAAGGTCCTCAGTTCGATCCCGGTAACCACATACAATGCTGGGCGTGGTGACTCACGCCCACCAGCCATCAATACCACACACCACAGTGCCGGGCGTGGTGGCTCACACCTGTCATCCCAGCATCGGGAGGCAGAGGCAGGAGGATTGCTAAATTCAAGGCTTGCCTGGGCACCATAGTGAGCTCAGGGCCAGCCTGAACTACAAAGCGAGACCCTGTCTCAAAAAAAAAAGGCCTAGGTTCTTTCAAATAAGTCTCAGAGGTCATTCACATGGCCCAAACTCTAATGGGCACCAGAAACACAACCCCTCCCACCTACAGATGGGCAGAAGGACTCATGGGAGCAAAATGACCTCCATTAAGCACACCACTGAGTGTACGGCAAGCACTCAATATAGTTTATTGACTTAATAAATTAAATAACCTTTTACATTGTTGGTGGGAATATAAACTCATACAACTACTATGGAAATTCCTCAAAAAATTAAAAACAAATTCCATCTGACCCAGCTAGTCTCCTCCTAAGGATCTCCCCAAAAGAGTTAAAGATACCATATAATAGTGATATATGCATAACCATTATATAGCAGCATAATTCATAATAGCATAATCTTGGAAGTGACCTGTATGTTCCTCAACAAACAGCCATAAAGAAAAAAAGAAACAGGCCAGAGATTTAGCTCAGTGGTTCCAGAGCCTGCCTAGCAAGCATAAGGTCCCTGGTTCAATCCGGGTAACCACAAACAACAATACAGGGCATGGTAACTCACACCCACCAGCAATCAGTACCACATACCACAGTGCCCGGTGTGGTGGTTCACATCTATAATCCAGCACTTGGGAGGCAGAGGCAGGAGAATTGCTGAGTTCCAGGCTTGCTGGGCTACATAGTGAACTCAGGGCCAGCCTGAACTATAAAGTGAGACCCTGTTTCAAGAGGAAGGAAGGAAGGAAGGGAAGGACTACAAAGAAAATGTAATGTTTATACACAATGGAATAGTATACTGTCATAAAAATAAATGAGTCATTTTGTAGGAAAATGAATGCCCTGTGAGTCCATAATGTTAGGTAAAATATATCAGACACACAAACTTAATATGGTTTCTCTTCTAGGAGAATCCCAAAATATAAAGAGCGAAATAAGATAGGAAGTAGGGAGACAGATCTTTTTCTCAAAGAGGAGGGATCAGGAGATCGAGAGAGAAGACAAGGGGGAGGCAGAATGAAGAAAGGAAGGGACGGTGTGTCATGTGCGCTATGCCGTGCACTGATGCCACAAAGGAACATAAACATCATGCACTGAAAAGATGCCCTAACAGAAATTTAAAAACTATAAGATTAAGAGAAATAAAGAGTATCTTCCATAATTTGGCGGCTTTCAGAAGGGCTCTTTGGAGCTTTTACCTATTCTTATTCTTTCCTTTTTTTTTTTTTTTTAGAATATGGCTTAAATAGTCTTAAATATTGTGATTTAGCTAAACAGAGAAAAAAGAGGAGCAAGCTAGAAAAACTCAGCAGCATGAAACAGGGTCCCTTACGTGAACATAAAAACAATTTGGAGAAACCAACATTTTTGTATTGCAGTCGCATCAAAAAGCAGAGAAGCTGACAGAAAATCAAAGCAACTACTGGCAATGGGGAAATGCTGATAAGCTTTAAGGAAGAAAGTGGCATTGCTTAATTCCAGAAGAATCAGGAGACCACTCCAGGGAGGATTCGCGATAAGAGACGAGATTCACAGGGGACAGGCTCTTTAAGGGTTTCTGGAGAACCAAACGGCTGTGAGGCTTTAAATACTGTAAGTCACGCCATTCCCAAATATAAAATACAAGTTTCAACACTTCAGCGTACTCTACTGTGTGTATGTCACACTGAGGGAGCAGCAGGGTGGCACCTCGCAAATGCCCATCTCGTCACAGAAAGGGAGGTGACAGTGGAGACACAGGGGCCAAGCGCTAGATGGGGCGAAGCCAGCCACCTCGGTGCCCCGAAGGAGGATACCCAGCACTTGCCCAGAGGACCCACCTGGGCACCCCCTCCCGGTGACTCTGAAGCCCCAAAGGAAAGTGTCTTTACCGAGGCCACATAGTGACCAGCCTGGAACAGCGCCAGTGGCCCCTACACCCAATTCCACGTCCTAAATACTAGATGACAACAGCTGCTGCGTGGGAAGAGTTCCGCTGAAATGGAAAACAGAACGGCCACTTGCTCTCAAAAGGCACGGCACTCCACGGAGTCGTCAGGACCTGGATACATGTGTGACTTGGGAAGCTGTAAAAATCGCCCGGGCTGCCGCCTGTCACGTGACCGTGAGCCTGGGCCTCCGCCCTGCCGCGAGCAAGCCCCGGTCTGTGCAAAGCTGTGTGTGTGTGAAACTAGAGGAGGGGCTCGGCGGCCCAGGTCGGCCCGTCTCACAGCTGATCTGCTGGGACCTGTGCCTAAGAAGTTAATTTCTAGCCTTGACATGGTCTCTGGTAATTGTAGGTAATTTAAAATATAATTGCAATTTAGTTGGGAAAAAAACTCTGCAGTGTTTATGCTCATCATTCTAATTTAAGGTCTAGAATGTTGGGTGAACTGCACCTCAAGACACGCCCATTCTGTATCTTCCTGATTTTACCGCCAACCGCCTCGGCGAACGTCAGTCTGCATTGCAAGACAGATACTGCGATGCTCTGACAAAACATTTTACACCGCTGGAAGGTTAACTGCTGAGCGTGCTAATGATTGTCAAATGGATGAAGAGACTCAATAAGGCCCCAGAATGCGAAAGCCTCAAAAACACCCAGCTTGCCCCGTTCACAGTAAGGCCAGGGGGGCTGCTGGGCTCAGTGAGGTCCGCACACAGGTTAGTGGAGGTGGGATCATAGCAGGCTGCTGTGGGCAGGGCAGGGAAGCTTCCCCTGCTTTGGGTAGGACGTGGGCATGGGCGTGGGCGTGGGGGTGCAGCTTTGCAGGCTTCACAGAGAGGCGATTTCTTGGCACCGTTACATCCAGGGTTTGAAATAGATTGGTGTGTTTTAGGGGAAGTTATTTTAGGATCGTGTGTGTGGATTTTTAGAGATTTGTTTTAATTGTCCAAAATGGGAACAGGAGAGCTACTTAATGGCAGGCACGTCAGTAACGACTTGGATTCCCAGGCCTCCCTGCGGGTCTGGTCATCGCTGGTTACCTCAGCACGTGCGGCCAAGAGACGGGGAAAAGGCTGGGACGAGCCTGGGACCTGAGAGTCTCGTCTACCGTGGCCCATCGATGAGTGTGCAAACGGGAGGAGCTCGGGCTGAGGCCGGGTTGCACTGCCACGGCACTGCCCGGTGGGAACCCTGGGGTACAGACCGCGTTCTGAGCCCGAGGACTCAGTAGAGCTAAGAGCCCCATCTCCGAAGCCTCCAGGACAGACCCAGACTAACGCTGACAACCAAACAGCACCGCTGAACTTAGCCAGAGTGGCTGCCTAGAAAACTTCCAAACGGAGCTCACAGTTTTCAGGACTGAGAAAACAAACCGGGCCCCAGACTCTTCTAGCTTTGCCAATATGGCTCAGCAAGAAAACATACTTTTGTCTCTGTGAAATGATGTATTGTATATACCTGTTTGTTTTTTTTTTTT